>RJWM01047234.1:0-11990 GCA_004363535.1 Dasyprocta punctata
TGCTGGAAATGAATCATGACTATTCCTTGCTTATGGTACTAGAACAGTCTCCTATTTTTACTACAAAGAAGCATTATCAGGCAAGAAAAGTGAGACAATCACCATGCGCTTAAAGAAAATAAGTGAAAAGGAAAAGCACTAATTGACTTCACTTAATGAGTTTCTCCAGACCTTCATTTCAATTGCTTTCAACATTCCCCATGTTAAGTGAATCTTGTTTTCCTCTGTTCTTTCTGAGTTATTGCTTAAATTAATAGTGTTCTTTTAAGTTGGCAAAAACAAATGGAAATGAGGGCAAACATGTAAAAAGCATATTTTCTTGTGGATACTCAAGTTTCTTAGGAATGAATTGCAGAATTAAATACAGTGGAATAAAAAATATATTTTCTTCTAGATACCTGAGACAAGAATCTGTAGAAATGGTGTTCCTATAGCTGACTAGTTCCTTTCAGTAACACTCTACATGGGTGCCCAAAAGTGCACAGGAAAGTATGGGATCCGTCCTGTAAGTTACTTTTGAACAATCTTGTGCAGGTCCATGGTTGTCCTTGATATTCTCTTCAACTCTCATATACATTTGATTTATGATCTTTGTTCAAATATCTTTGATTTGGGGTTCCATATTTACCCTCTTTAATTCACTCTTGTGCATCTTTAGTCTGAATATTCTGGGAAGCAACTCATATCATAGAAGCCCTGACCCCCAATCGAATGTTGCTGTGCTGACCTAAATGATTGGTTTTCATTTTGTTCCAATCAGCCCACTCCACCTATCTAGCAAAACAGGGATGGACCAATGTTAAATCAGAGAGTATTTCAAAGTTTATTTTCTAATCTTTAACACTAGAAAGGTAAATAAACTCAATGGGAATTATTAGAATAAAATACAAAGTGGATTCTAATTAACATAATATTTGTTTTAATATTTTACACTTTTTCTGTATTGAATGGTTATATTATAGTCTATGTCTGGATGAAAAAATAGAAATAAATATAAATCATTAGTAGAGTAGAATAATTAGGGTATTTTTGGCAAAATATATCTATTTAATTAACCTCTTGATAAGTCAATTTAGTTCTCAGTAATCTTTACTAGGAAAAAAGTACTGCTTTATCATAATGAGAGTTCCATGTCACATTTTTGTTGATAGAAATACGTTTTCAAAGACTTGATTATTAAATATTTTTGTAATAAAAAAAGACAGATAAGATCCTATCTTTTCTAGACTCATGTCTGTCTGTGCCTTGATATTAAATCTTTGTTTCACTGGGTAGAATTATTTATATTAAGCTCACAAAGTATCTTTCCTTTGCACTTGCCATTTTATCAGCACAAAAAGCCCCTCCTCAATCTTCATGACCCAGAGGAACTATTAATAAATCAATTATCAACACATTTCAGCTGTCACTAACTCTGGAAACCTCTCCTGACCATGACCTCCAATAGTCCCATTGGCAAGCTTATCTCTCTCTTTCTCTTTTTAAACTATGCCCCATATCCCTGATACCTACAGGTCACAGAGCCTGTGGCATAAAAGGGTGGGTATGGCTTTTGTCACTATCATCTCTCTCCTAAATCCAGTTAGAGTTTTAACTCCTGAATTTTCTTTATTTCTTTGATTATTTTCAAGTCCAGCATAATACCTCATACTGGAAGCACTTAAAAATATTATTAAATTGATAGATATGGGTTTTAAATCAAAGTTCCTTTTAGGTAATATTTAAATACTCTTTTAGGGTTGATTACTTTTCAGCAGATAAATTTTTTATGGTCACAAGATGTTATAGTTATATTCCTATGGCCCCACCAAGTCTCATGTAATCATGGCACAGACACAGCTGAGTCTAACATTCGTGACTGGTTTGTTGTCTAGCACTGGGATTGGTGATGTGAGTGCTGTACCCACCCAGGTGTGGAGTTGACATACAGGGTAAGGGCAGCAAGAAGGCATGTCTTTCTCTCTCTCGGAGGTTTCAGTCCACATTCAGCCTGTTGCCTCTCCAAGCCACCCTGTCTTGAGCCAGTTGAATATGGACTGAAAACCCCAAGAACTGTGAGAAAAAAACCTTTCCTTCCCTAACTTTGGGCATCAGGTATTTTGTCTCAGCAATGAGAAAAAAGTAACCAAGACAGAATTCGGGACCAGTGGAGTGGAGTCATTGCTGTGACTATACTTGACCATATGGTTCAAGAGCCTTTGGAAATCGCTTGTGGGAAGAGTTTGGAAAGGTTTGGAGTTGTCACCTGAAAGAGTGTTGTTGGAACAGCTTAGGCTGTTCCATATGGGAGATTTTGGTCAGAGCTCAGAAGACCAGAAGGCTGATAGAAAGCCTAGCAATAAAGACCAGGCTTGGGAGGTTTCTGCTGGGAAGAAGGACTGCATTGGTTGTTGAACTCCACATTATGTGTGTTATGGCTTAGCAGAAAGTTTGTCTGCATTTTGCTCATGCCCAGAGACTGCCTGAGAATGAGATTAAGGGTGATGGACTGATTAATCTGACAAAGGAAATTTTAAGGCAGTTGAATGTTGAGGTGGTGGCATGGCTATTGCTGGCAGATTTTAGCCAAATTTATGTTGCAAATCAAGAGCAAAGAGCTCAGCATGGTGATTTAAAACACTGTGAGTTTGGCCAGGAAGCCATGGACTGTTAAGATAGAGCTGAGATGTCAACTGCTGAGAAGAAACAAAGAAATAAAAAAAGATGGCCTGGGGCCATCTGAGGAAGCAGCAGGCCCCCACCCTTTGCAGTCTCAAGCCAGCAAATTGAAAAGGTTTGCTCAGAGGAGAAAGCAGCAGAGTGCTGTCTTCCAGAGTGGCAATGGAGGACACAGGAGTTTCCAAAATGGTGGCAGCCACACCAGATTTCTTAATGGTGGCAGCATAAACAAGTTTTTCTTCACAATCAGGTTCAGAGAGCTCAGTGATCCAGGTATTTGACCCCTACAGCCAAGAGAAAGGAGAGCCTGGCTACTATTTCAGCTGGCAGCAGACCTTGGTGGCATCCATGCAGCACTGGTTTTAAGTGCAAGGAAAATGCTCTGGTTCTAAGGATAAGGCAGCTTCCACCCCAATTTCAGTGGGAAATATGTAAAGATGTAAGGGTGAAGCCAAGAGTGCAATGGAAAACCCAGAAGTTTGGAAAAGCCAAGAACATAGATCATCCAAGAAAAGCTGTAAGGATTGAGCAGAATAAGCCTAAGAGAGAAGCTTTTGGAGTTAAAACCCCTAAAAGTGCCATGAGGGTGCAGTCACACAAGTCTCTTGGAGCTCATAACCAGATTGCTTCAGATGCTGAGTGTGAAACTCTAAGACTTAATGTTCACCCTGCAGGATTTTGGACTTGCTTTGGTTCCAATGCTTTCTATTCCCCTATTTGTAACTTTTGGAATGGTAATGTTTATCTTGTGCCTTTGCATATTGGAAATGTGTGACTAGTTTTCATTTGTACAGGGGGTGACAATTAAGAGTTTGCCATCTCAGAGACTTGGGACTTAGACTTTTCGGTAATGCTGAAACTGTTAAGACTTTGGCAACTCTCGGAGATGGACTAAATATCTTTTGTATAAAGGTTGTACATGAGTCCTTGAAGGGCCAGGGGTGGAATGTTATGGTTATATTCCAATGGCCCCACCATATCTCATGTAATCATGGCATGGGCGCAGCTGGGTCTAGTGTTCATGATTGGTTTGATGTCTAGTGCTGAGATTGGTGATGTCAGTGCTGCACCTGTCCAGGGCTGGAGCCAACATACAATGTAAGGGTGGAAAGAAGGCATGTCTTCCTCTCTTTCACCAGTTCATGCCTTTCTGTTTGGTGGCCGCCATGAATGGCTGCCCTGCCACACCACCCTGAATTGCAGTCAGCTGAATATGGACTGAAACCCAAGAACTGTAAGAAATAAACCTTTCCTTTCCTAATTTTCGGCATAAGGTGCTTTGTCTCTTCAAAAAAGAGGAGATTAATTTATCTTTCCTTGAGTCAGAGCTAGACAGAATGACATGCCTTTGATAGCCAGCATATAGTATATCTTAGTCTGTTATCTGCTTCTGTAACAAAGACCCAAGACAGGGTAATTTGTAAATTATAGTTTATTTGGCTTACAGTGCTGTATGCTGTGAAGACATAACACACTTGGAAAGGGTCTTTTTACTAGATCATAACATAATAGAACAACAAGGAAGTATACACCAGACAGAAGACATTAAGCTGAATTCATTGTCTTTTAGAAGAATTCACTCTTTGAGTAGCTAACTCACTCACACAATACTAACATTAATTCATTTGGGAGGGCAGAACACTCCTGACTTCATCATCTTCTCTTAGTACTGCTCCAGTGGCAATTCAAGTTGAGGATGGGACCTTCAAACCATGCCAATAAAACAAGTGTGTAGCTTCCAAGACAAGGTTGTGTAAACCCTGGAGCTGCTATCTTCAGCAACACACTGAGTCACTGTTTCTCAGGGAAACAGCCTGTCAGAAGGATGCTCAAGTAGCCCATAAAGAAAGCCATGTAAAAGGAACTGAGGTTTTCTGCTAACGTCCATGAGAAGTACCATTTTGGAAGTGAATTCTCTAGCCAAAATCAAACCTTCATACAACAGCAGACCCCGAAAACATGCCAAATGCAACTTTTGCTGAAAACCTGAGTTAGAACTATCCAGTTCTCTCTAATGCTGATGCTTTTACCTCCAGAAACTGCATGACATTATGTATTTGTTGTTTTGTGCCACTAAATCTTGGAACAATCTTATATAGTGAAAACCAAGGCATGTAGTTTTGGTGACATTTAAATAGGATAGTCATATATATCTGTATAATTGTTTGAGAAATGTCTGAGTATTGCAGTATACAGAGAGATATCTATGGTATAGCACATATATATGAAGGGAGAATAGTGTGAAACTAGAGAATTCTGATTATTTTAAGGAATAGCATTCCTAATATTAAGCATTTGAGTAGGCAAATTGAAAAATATTGCTTTATCCTCCTAATGTTCCTTAAAATAAAATAAATTGATTTTATTACCTGCAATTGGCCCTTAAGTACTTACTGATATAACATATTTAAATTAAATATTTCTGTAACTTTTTGATATCTAAATTGCAGTTTTGTCATTGCTGTCATATGGTAAATGATTAATGATCGTTTAATATCACATTTCTAAAACTCAGTGAGTGGGGGCTGGGGATTTAGCTCAGTGGCATAAGTTCCTGCCTGGCAAGTGTGAGGTCATGAGTTCAATCCCTGGTACAAAAAAAAAAAAAAAGAAATTAAAAAAGAAACCTCAGTGAGTGAAACAAAAAGTGTATTTTTAATTTCTTAGAAATGGGCATGGTTGGATATAGAATTGTTGAACACCTATGTGGGTTTAGAATATAGTTCTTAATTTTGGATGCACATTAGAATCATATGGGGAAGTCTAAACAATATGTATGCATAGATTCCACTCTGAGAGTGTCTAAGTGAATAGGCTACAGCGGGGTTTTGATATTTGGATCTTAAAACTTTCATAAGATAGCTTGAATATGCAGTTAGATTAGAAAGTCAACTTCTTCACAATAGTCTTTTCAATACCTTATTAGAACTCTGAAATGGCTACAAAATTATACAACAGTACTTCACAAACATCACGGTGAATGTGCATCACTTGCTGAACTTGCGATGAGTCAACTTGATTGGATTGGTAGCCACATAAATGTTTAGAAAAGCACACTTCTAGGTATATCTGGGAATATCTGAGTGGGTTGTGTAGGTATCACTTTGGTGTCTATATCTGGTCTCTTGTCTTCTCTGGTTGTGTTTCCCTGTTGTGCTTCTCAGGTTTCCCTGAGAGGACCAGCTTTCCTCCACTATAGTCTTTGGCCATATTTGCTCCTATATTGGAGTCAATCAACCATGGACTAACTTTCTGAAACCATTAGCCAAATAAACTTCTCCTTCTTTAAATTGGGGGTCAGGTATTTTGTCCAGTAACAGGAAATATGGCCAATATACTTGTTAAACACTCAGCATTGTGAGATACCTCCTTATGAAATCCTAATTAAGTGTATTTGGAACTGGTTCCAAGATACTGTAACTAAAAGTACTACAGAAAAATTTTGGTGTATATGGGACATATATTATGAAGCTGATTTATTCAAAACTAACAGTAAGTGTATCGGTAAAATGGTTAAATATAACAATAAGGAAATAAGCACTCTAATTGAAATGGGAAAAATATCTGTACAGACACTATGCCAAAGAAGATATACAAATAGTAAATAAGCAATATTCAACATAATATCACTAGAGAAAAAAGCAAAATAAAAGAGCAATGGAAGTCATTAAAACGTTATTAGAAATTGCCATATCAAAACAAAACTGATTTTAACAAGTGCTAAAATGCAGAGTAACAAGAACTTTCATTCATTACTGGAAGAAAGGCAAAGTGGTACAAGCCACTCTGAAAGATAGTCTGGCTATTTGTTAAAAGCTAGTCAAGATTCATTGTATACCTCAATATTTCTCATCCTATAAATTTACCAAAATAATCTGAAAATTTATTTCCACAAAAACATACATATAAATGTTGATAACTGCTTTTTTCACAAAACCAATAAGCAACTAAGGTATCTTTCTTGTGTGAATGAATGGATAAACTAATGGTGGTGCATTCATATTTTTCTCAAAGGAAAAAGTTATTAATCCACATAAAAGAATGACACTTAAATGCATTTATACTGATATTACTTACAGAACTATGCAGCATCAAGTAAGCTTAATACATGCAAAATATTAAAAACAAATGAAATCAACCAGAAGAGCAGAAAATCAAGTTGAAATGAGACAATGACAAAACCATATTTTCTTAAATATATTTTACCAATGTGCCACAAAATCTCAGCAGATGACTTAGGGAAAAAAATATGGTGTCCTGAATAACTTTAAAAATGAAAAAGTACTATGAGACTAAAGACAGTCAGAGCCATGAACAAGCACGTTTTACTGATAAAGTTACTTTTACATGAGTGTTACTTAACAATTCTGAAACTGCTATAAATGTACACCAGGATTGAAAAAATAAGTAGATGAATGCAGCTTATGGGAGCCAGACTTCTCACTGTTAGAATTAAACATTACAGATAAGGAAGTTGGGAAACTAGAATAAACTGAGATGAACCACACAAGATAGGATAGGAATCTGAGATATCACTATGAACTCAGGTTTAGGTTAGTATAGATAGAAGTACATGCTGACGGCAATTTATATGAGTGTGGACAGAAAGGTAGATACAGATAAAAATACTCTGATGGACAAATAATTGTGTATGCACATCAATTCAGAGAGAAACAATTATAGATATGTATGTATGTTTCCTGGCTCCTGAGGAGGGCTGGACATAGTGAAATCCTAGTGGCAAGAAACACACCCAGTGCCCAAGATTTTGTTTTTAATACTGTGCTTCAATACAAAGAATCTGAAATCCTAAAAGAAATGACTGGTTCTAGGACTGAGAACAGAAAATACTGTATGAGCTTGGTAGACCTATTAGTGCCAGAAAGTTGTTAAGTGCTAAAACAAACAAATAAACAAAAGCAATGAAAGTATGTACAAAAATGGTGAGCCAATGGGAGGAACTTTCAATGGCCAATCTGCAAAAAAATTAATAGTATACTATTGTATTATAGTCCAAAATATAATTAATCACAAATCTATATTGAATCAATAAATAACTGAAAAACAAGAGACATACCAGTTTTATGAAAATTTCAAATTATGCACATAGTCTCAAGAAATTGGAGTCTAATTCCCTGTTCCTAAACTGTCTAATAAATTTAGTGAGTTGCTGTCCAAGATCACAATGAGAAAGAAGAAAAATTTAAAAAGAGAACTTTATTGCAGAGGATCCTTAGTCAGGTGGGCAAAGTCAGCATCACTGGTCATTAAGTCATGATAAGATGTGAATTAGGTGATGGTATAGTAGGTATGTTAAGGTTCTTAAAATGGTACTCTACCTCTTGTTTTGGCTCCAGACATCCCAGTGTTATCTAGATGTCCTCCCCAAAACTTCATGTGTACATAGGTGGGCTTTTTTGGGGAGTGTCTGGATCATGGGTCTGTGATGCTGGATTAGGATGTGTGATACTGAGATTAAGGGTGTGTGATAACTAGATTCGTTTAGCACAGATCTGGGTGTGGGCAATGAAAGCCACACACTGGGTATGGGTGACGCCCATCAACTGGTTTACAACTTGAATAGAATTGTTTTAGTTACTTTTCACTCGTTCCTGGGACAAAACACCTGACACCCAAAACTAGAGAAGGAAAGGTTTATTTAGCTTACAGCTTATGGAGGTTTCAGTCCATAATCAGCTTTCTCCAAGGCAGGGTGGCATGGCACTGGGGCAGCACTCCAAGGCAGCACCAGCAAAAGCAGCCAGAGCCAAAAAGGGGGGAGAGCAAGCCTCTTCTCTTCCCTTATATTGTACACAGGACCCCCCCAACGGTGGGTGTACCGTTCACAAATCTCCTTGCCTTCCTTTGCACAGGATGAAGATATTTACAAAGAACCCTGACTCCCTGCTGAGTCTCTTAGTTAAACTTCTCACCTTCTCAAATTGGCACAATGAACAGGTAACTGCTTGTGCTCTACACCACAGGATGTAGAGCTACTGAGTTAGTTAATTAAGCTTCTAGACTTCTCAAGTTGACACAATGTATAAACCTTAACAAGAATGTAAATGGACAGAACAAAGGCAGGCTCACTGTTTACTGCTTCTTGTCTGCCACACCATGAACTGTTTCTCCTCGGTGATGCCCCTCTGCAGATCATCCTGCCTTGGAACCAGGCTACTATGAATTGAAACCTCTAAGAACTGTGAGCTAAAATAAACCTTTCCTCCTTTAGCTTTTGAGTGTAGGATATTTTGTTTCAGCACTGAGAAAAGTAACTAAGACACCCAGTTTAACCAAAAGTAAAATATCATCCACAGTGAAATCAAGGGGTGTTTTATAAAATACCTGAGGAGGACTTCTTATAAACATCTAGGTACCACAAAAACAAGAAAAATAAAAAAAATTATCACAATCCAAAGGATCCTAGGAAGACATGATGACTAAATGTAACGTAGTATCCTGGATGAAATTGCAGGATAGAAACAGGACAATGCTATTACTCTATTTCTTTTCTTTTTTTTTAATCTAAAGAGAAAAAAATAAAAAGAATGATACCAAATTTCAAAACAATATAATAGGAGATTAACAATGATTGATATATTCTGTATTGTTATCTTCAAAGTAGTTGCTCAGATTATAAGAAATAGGCTTGAAAAATTGATCAAACAATACAAACACAAACTTTTCAAAGAACTAACAGAAATTAATAGTATAATTATCTTAGCTATCTTATGTGTGTATATATACTTCCCTTCCTTCTTTTCTCCTTTCCCCAATCCCAATTGTTCTTTCCTTTTGAGCAGCTCCTTCTTTCATAATAGCTATTGTACATTTTGGATCTTATTTACACTTTCAGTTTCTTACACTAGGGAAACAATATGATGTTTGCACATGTAAATCTGATTTATTTCACTTATGAGTATTGTCCATTTGCATCCATTTAACTATAAAAGGCTCGAGGTTATCCTTCTTTATAGCTGAGAAATACTCCACTGTATAAAATACCACTTTTTTTTTATCCATTCCTCAGTCAGTGGGCATTTCAATTGTTTCCAAGATCTAGTTATTACAAATTGTGCTGCTATAAATATGTCTGCACATATATCATTGTGGTATGATGTTTTTAAATCTGGGAAAATACCCTGAAATGAAATATTTGTGTTGAATGGATCCTCTAACCCTACTTTTTGAGGAATTTCCACACTGATTTTCACAGTGGTTGTACCAGTCTACATTGTCACCAACAGTGAAGAAGGGTTCCTTTTTCCCCACAGCCCCACCAGCATTTGTTATTGGTTATTTTCTTGATGATAGCCATTATTTTTGGGGTGAAAGGGAATCTCAGTATTGTTTTAATTTGCATATCTCAAATGACTAATCATGTTGTACATTGTTTCATACATTTATTTGCCATTTGTATGTCTTCATCTGAGAAGTGCATATTCATATCAGATGCCCATTTTGGATTAGGTCTTTTAATTTGAGGCAGCTGGGGTTTTTTTGTTTGTTTATTGTGTTGTGTTTTGTTTTTTACAGTTCTTTATATGTTCTAGATAGAAGTCCCTTGTCTGACAGACAGTTAGCTAAATTGTTTTCCCACTCTATGGGATTTCTTTTCACTCTGTTGGTGATTTCTCTCGTTGTGCAAAAAAATTTTTAATGAGATAATATTCCAGTTGTTGATTCTGGGAGGTATTTCCTACGCAGTTTGGTTTTTGCTTCTGAACACTCTGCCTACCTCTATGTCATCAAGATTTCTACCTTCTTTCCCTTCTAGTTTCTGTTTTAATATTTAGATCTTTGATCCATTTTGGCTCTAGTGTATGGTAATAGACACAGATCTCCTTTCAGTCTTCAGCATGTGGGAAGCCAGTTTTTCCAGCACCATTTATTAAAGAGGCTATCTTTCTTCCAGTGAACATGTTTGGCCTCTTTGTCAAAGATAAGGTGACTTAGTGTGTTTGTAGTTGTGTCTCCATCTTCTAATCTGTTCCATTGACCTCCAGGTCTGTTCTTTTGCCTGTACCATGTTGATTTTATCGCAGTACCTTTACATAGTATAATTTCAAGTCAGGGATTGTGATGCCTCCTGCCTTGCCTTTGTTGCCCAAAGTTGCCTTTTCTATTCTAGGTCTCTTCTTGTTGCATATGAATTTTAGGAATGTTTTCTCTAGATCTATGACATATGATAATGATATTTTGATCAGGATTGCATTAAATCTGTATAAAGAAATTGGGAGTATGGTCATTTTCACAATGTTAGTTCTTCCTATCCATGAGCAAGGGATATCTTTCCATTTTCTGATACCTTCTTTAATCTACTTTTTTCAGGGTACTGTAATTTTCAATGTATATTTTATACCCTCTGCTATATTGACTCCTAAGTATTTCAGTTTTTTTAATGCTGTCATGAAGGGTGTTGTTTCCCTAATTTCTCTCTCAGTGAGTTTGATGTTTGTGTACAGGAATACTATTGATTTTTGGGTGATGACTTTATATCCAGCTATGTTACTGAATTTGCTTATTAAATCTAGAAGTTTTTTGGTGGAGTTTTTGGGGGTCTTCTATGTAAAGTTTCATGTCATCTGCAAATAATGACATGATACTTTTTCTTCCTATTATTAGTCTTTTTATTTCCTTCTCTTGACTAATTTCTCTGGCTAATACTTACAGAATTATATTGAATAGAGGCAGTGATAGTGGACATTGTTGTCTTGTTCCTGATTTTAGAATAAACTGGATGATAATGCTGCAAATTAGTTATTACTAGGATGACAATGTTTGTGCATTTTGAGTGATAAATATACCATAGCATATTGATGAGTGAGCTATGCAATGTACATGTTATCGTCACAACTTTTGCATAAATTTAAAACTTCTGAAATAATAAAAATAAGGATCTATGGTATAAGGTAAAGTACTGTTCCAGTGTATTACAGTAAAAGAAGTGCCTTAATTAAGTACTTTTTAGACTTGAGGTCTTAGACTGGCCTAACTCTTTACTGAAATACAGCAAACGAGTTTGTTCATTAGAGCAGCAGGTTTTCAAGTTTACAGGACTCTAACAGAAATCTATTAAAGATAAGACAAAGCTTAAACAGCCTATATGACTACTTCTTGCTTTTGTTTATATGCAGTGAAAAGTATTCAGAATGGACTTCATTGCAGGCTTGTACTAATCCTTAAATAATTACAATTCATCTACTGGGTGCTGGAAACACCTCATGGAATGTGACTTTGTTCTGCTGGCTTCTCTAATCCGATTCAATTACTTCAGTTCCCTTTCCCAGCGGCTTCATACTCGGAAACTGAACTCCATGTCACACAGAGAA
>RJWM01047235.1:0-11980 GCA_004363535.1 Dasyprocta punctata
TGCTCCTAAGATTTTTTAAAAAATGGGTACACATTCAATGATGAGGAAGATATTACTTAAACTTTTTCAGTTCCTGCATTAATGTAAGTCATTAATCTTACTATGTTTGTCTTTACTTTCCTACTTCTGTGCATATAGTGTGCACACAGTCAGTCTTCTGTAAGAGTCCATTGGATGAAAGAGTAAGTGGGTGACTGAATGAGGCTTCAGGGTGATTGGAAAATCTGTCATGAAGTCATTTCCCTTCAATTAAGGTTGACTCCAAAGCATTCTCCAGCCCCTTTAGTCAGAATCA
This sequence comes from Dasyprocta punctata, assembly GCA_004363535.1. Taxonomy (NCBI): domain Eukaryota; kingdom Metazoa; phylum Chordata; class Mammalia; order Rodentia; family Dasyproctidae; genus Dasyprocta; species Dasyprocta punctata. The sequence continues at coordinate 296 of RJWM01047235.1, forward strand.
ATTGATTTTCACATTAATTTTCCAGTGTAGATGCATCTCTGGGCTTTACAATTTCTTAAGAAAGGAATATTTGCACAAATCACATCTTAGAGTGGTTTGTGGAGTGTTCCAGAAGAGTGTAAACTCCATTCCTTCTCTAGTTTTACATTTCTTGTACCTAACTTGGCATGTGACACATGTAGCTGTTCAGTAAATAATGCAATGTAGGAATTAAAAGACTTCCGGGACTGTACCCTGGTCTTCCACGGATTGATCTTGGACAAGTCATTGCACTATGTGGCTCATATTTTCCTCACCCATACAATGAACATTTTTATCATTCCATGGCTCCCACCTAACTGAAAGGAGAGAAATACATGGGCTCAGAATAGTAACAAAGATTGGATAACGTATGGGAAATTTCCTTCTATATGGTTATGTTACTAGAGATAGCACCTATCACTGTGTGACTTAAATAATCAATTTTGCTGCCACTCTGTGAAAGAGTATATTACTCCAATTATAATAATATTATTTATAGGTGAAATATATTATTTTATAGGTGTAAAAAATTAGCTTCAAGGAAGTCTACAATTTGCCCATGATTACACAGCCAATGAATAGTTGGGCCAAGATCCAAATTTGGTTCCGTTAACTTAAAAGCCCATATATTATTCTTTATAGACATGATTCCACCTACTTAAATTTTGATAAGAAAAGTGAACCATTTTTCACTGAGGGTATTTGTGCTATTTTCCTCTTATGTTTTTACCTTTTATGTTTTGAGTTGAATTGAGCAAAAATATGAACGATTTTTGCTGGGAATATAGTTCCTAATTCTATTTCATCTGCCAAAGCTTCATGAAGGAAGTAGGAACTAAAGCTATATCAAGATAAAGGAGCAAGGCTGTGTGGCAACTCATAAGTGAGACAGCTCTACCAGCTGGGAATTAACATGAAAAGGGCTGGTGGAAAACAAGAAAGTAACAGGAAAGCCCTCGTGGGACTGGAAAGAACACAAAAGGTGGTGTCCTGATGAGAGTTAAAGAAGCAGTTCAGGGAAAAGGAAGACATTGGGGATCAATGGAAGAATTTGTAGCAGGGTCATAGGAAAAGTCCCTTAAGGATCTCAGTACCCTGAAGGGTGTTGCTGGACTCCATGACTTACACCAGAATGGGCACTGGTCACTACAGCAAAACTTACATCTCTGATCTGATATCAGACCTCTCATAGTATTAAGGATTATTCTTTAAACCATGGGTTTCTACCTTCTGGCTTGCCTAGCCCACTTTGAGTGAAGAGGAATTATCTTGTGTAGCACATAAAGTATATAATACAGCCAATAAATATAAGTAACAAAGCTTTTTAAAAAGACTTTTTATTGTAACATTACAGTGAACTAACACAATAAGCTCAAGTTTAACAATTACACAGGAAAACTTACATGTCTGCTTAGTAACAATAAACATCTGTCTTCAGAGGCACACACAAATAGGCGGGTCAAAGTAGTATTATTGATTGTTATGGTTTAGATCTAAAATATTCCCCCGAAGTTTCATATATTAAGAAGTGGGGTTTTGGAATGTAATTAGATCCTTAGATGTTATACTCATCACTGAATTAATTCATTGATGAATTCTTGGCTGAATGTGCTGTTAGGAGGTAGGACTTTGTTGAAGGTAGTTACTAGGTGCAGGACCAGGAAGGGCGCATTCTTGTCCCTGGGTCTTCCCTTCTCTCTGTGTGTTTCCTAGATGCCATGGGTTGAGCATTTTTTGTCTATCTTGCCCTTCCACTATGTTGTTTCTGCCTTGAAGCCAGCCTACGATGGACTGAATTCCCTAAAATCATGAGCCAGATTAGACCTTTCCTCCTGTAAGTATGGGTATAGGGTATTTTGTCCCAGTGACAGAAAAGCTGACTAATATGTTAATAATCACTGCATTTTACTTGCCAAATTTCACATTTCAATTTGACATGCAAGTTTCCGTTTGACTGTGTGTGGCAGGCATAGGAGGCAGAATTAGCAATGAGCTACTCCTTTCCCTGCACAACTTTGGGCATGTAGTCCATGCTGCAGCACCACATAACTGAGTCATAAAACACTATGAAGGATCACATAAAAATATTAAAAGTTTACTTTAAATTTGGGTGGGGTTGCATTATTCACTGTCTAAGGCTGTGTGTGACCCACAGGCAATGGGTCGGATATGCCTGATGTAAACTTTTCACTGCTCAGCTTTGTTTCAATGTGTAACTTTCAAACACAGCATTTTTAAGTATTGCAAAATGAGCAGTTGTAGCGATCTGGTTGTTAGTGAGATTAAACTGCCCCCACACAATCATGGGAGCACTGTGTGGGTTGTATTTGTATCTCTGTAGGAAATCTGAAGCAAGTTGGTGCTACATTTGACAAGAAATAGAAATGAGTTTCTGCAATGCTCAAATTTTCTCTTAATACCTTAAATTTTCTTAAAGTTCTTCATTAATTCCCTATACTCAGATTCTAAAATAAGTTTTATGCCCAAGGAAGATTTAAAAATGCAAATTTTGTGGGATGCTCAGGAGAAAAAAGCTCCCATGATGTGCATATATACATATGAGAGACCAAGTGGCTGAGGGTCAGATAACCAACTTGGGTAAGAGATGACTGGCTCAGGCTGGGGTAAAATGAATTAAACTGGAGAATTTTTCTTTACACTTCAAAAAGGGGGCATTCCTCACTTAGATCTTGGTTTCTAATGCTATTCTCCAATGAATGGAGCCAGGGCTCCTTAGTGAAATGGATGATTCTAAGAGTAGAGCAGGAAATGTACAAGTTGAGCCTGCAGCACCCTGTGCCAGAAAGTAAGAGAATGCTCAAGCCATTGGGGTATGTTGGAGGGACACTGGAGCCAATGGGAAGGGTTTCCAATGGGCAAGGGTGGTACAATTTGAACAAACAAAATAGTATAGGATTATAGCTCAAGTACAAAAGAAATACCCATAAATCCATCCTGACATGAACAAATTATTTAAAAAAAAATTGGAGAATAGACAAATGTCTTATACAAAATAATTCCATATAATTTTTGTAGCACTTTCCCTTGACTTTCTTCCAAAGAGCATGGTGGGGGGTGGCAGTGAAGAATTCAGTGCTGTGGAATATTTTCCCATACATAAACAAGTGAGACATATTTGTCATGAACTGGGACCAGATCTGTGAAATTATCAATGTAGAGAATCTGTGGGGTATTCACTGAGTCTCAGAGGCTTGTATAGGTGTGGTGGCCCATCCTCAAACATGGCTGCCCTCAGTTTCTCCCCTCCCTGTATGTGTATGCTGCTCCTTAGATGGACTAATTTGTCCTCTTGAATCTGGGATGCTTTTATTGCTGACTTTAACCCATATAACATGGTGGAATTGACATTTTGAGACTTCTAAATGTAGGATTTAGGGGGAATATCGTATTTCATTTCTCTCCTCTTAGGAATGAATATTCAACCTGACGAAGTTCAAGTCAAATGGAGAATCTACATGGAATAGAACAGAGACTCCTTGGTGGATGCCCCAGCTGAGCCACAGAACCTCAGCCAGTACCAACTGCAGGGCACAGGAGTGAGCCCAGTTAAGGCACCAGGTGATTTTAGTCCCTGCTGATGCTGCATGGAGCAGAAGATCCATCCAACTGAGCTCCATCAATCAACAGAATCATGAGAGATAAGAAAATGCTGCCTTAAGCCTCCATGTTTTGGTTTAGTTGTCTATGAAACATAAACCCTAAATAATGGACATAATATTTTATCCTCTGCTGTGAGTTGAATTGTTTCCTTCCCTAAATTCATGTTTGAAATCCTAACCTCCAGTGTTAGAATGTGACTATTTGGGGAGGTAGAGTATTTAAAGAGATAATTAATAGTAAGTAAATAAGGATGTAATTAAGGTTAAATGAAGTGATAAGGGAGGGGCCCTAATTCAACGTGACTAGTGTCCTTGTAAGAAGAGTAAGCAATACTAGAAGTGTGTACACAAGCAAGGAAACCCAAATGAAGACACTGTGGGGAGGTGGCCATCCACAAGCCAGGAAAAGAGCCTCAGGAGATACTAACTCCTCCAGCACCTCCATCTAGGACTTTCAACTTTTAGAAATGTAAGAAAATGAATTTCTGTTGTTTAAGTCACACACTCTGTGGATGTCTTACGACATCCTGAAGACTAATGCATACCATAAAATATTTTTACACATTTTATCTCATTTTTTATTGAAGTCTTACTACTATTATGTATAAGATAGAAGGCTGATATTAGAGGGGATAGGGAAGAGAAGGTAGAGATAATTACCCACCTTTCACAGATGAAGTTAGAGTGGCACTAGGCTTATGAACAGGCACTCTGACTATAAATCCGATGGCATTTTTTCACACTATATTGCTCACTACTGAGGACTATCTGCTGTTTGGTTGGGTCATAGCACTGCCTTCTCTGGAGAAGGTCCTGGGAGAGTGAGAAAATAGCAGGTCCAGGTGACCTTGTCTGTGGAACCTCATGTTTGTGGATTTGGTTTGAGTATCTTCTTCCATGCTTGGAAAAAAATACAGACCATGGGTGAAAAAGATTCTTCTTTTTTCCTACAGATAACATTTTTAGATGACTGGTGGCTTAGAGTGTCCCTCCCTCCCTCCTTCCTTCCTCTCTTCCTCCCTTCCTCCCTTCCTCCCTTCCTCCCTTCCTCTTTTCCTCCCTCCTTCTCTCCCTCCCTCTCTCCCTTCCTTCCTTCCTTCCTTTCTTCCTTCCTTCCTTCCTTCCTTCCTTCCTTCCTTCCTTCCTTCCTTCCTCTTTATTTAATAATGTTCACTATAGGGCTGGGGATGTAGCTTAGTAGTAGAATATTTACGTAGCATGTGCAAGGACCTGAGTTCAGTCCCCAGCATTACAAAATAAAAAAGGTAATAAAGGAATAAATGAAGTTACAGTTAACCATAAAAAATTCCAAGAATTTTAAAATGTTTCAAGCAAGGCAAAAAAAACCTCGGTTCCTTTCATCCTTTCCACTTACTTATTCCCACATTTTAGAAGTAGCAGTTTGATGGGTGTTCAGATCTACTTGTGTGTACATGTGTTAATAAAACATTATCAACTCCTTTTCTGATTGCTGCCAGGCCCCCAGTAATATTTCCTTTTTGAAAATGTCCCAATACACACAAAGATGGACCTCTGGAGACTCTGGAAAATATCCTACAAACTTCCTACCCTTCTTGGGAATACCAACTGATCCAGAAATAAATAATTGACCAAACCAATGCAATCAGATTCTCCTTCTCTAACAGAGTGTCAGAGAGACTGGGAACTGGTTCCAAGCCACTTCAATGGCAGTGCCCTAAAGAAATCGGTGTACTGCCGCCACCAACACCCAGAAGTTATCCTGGGCCCTTCCCTTTCCTTTCCTTTCCTTTCCTTTCCTTTCCTTTCCTTTCCTTTCCTTTCCTTCCCTTCCCTTCCCTTCCCTTCCCTTCCCTTCCCTTCCCTTCCCTTCCCTTTCCTTTCCTTTTCTTTCTTTTCCTTTACTAGATCCTGATGGTCTAATATTTGGCCCCAATTCACTAGCTGTTTTAGGACTCATTCAAAAAACCAACTTTTAAAAATTTTTGCTCAAGCTAATTACTACTAGTTTTTATTGTTTGTAACCAAAATATTTCTAAAATGAGGCCGTACAAATCATTAGGTTCTGAAACACTTTTTCTACTATTCATCACTGACATCATCTCTATTCGTACATAATATATCTGCCCTATTCTTCTGAGTGACTTTACAGTATATTTTATGTTTGGATGTACTATAATACATTTAGCCATCCCTATTTCAAAAGAGTCTTTCTAGTTTTTGTTTTGGTTTGATTTTTGCCCATGAAAGACAATATTGAGTGCAGGGTAAGGTTGTAGGAAGCTGGGAAGAACACAACTCCTTTGTTCTCCACTTCTAACTTTAATCTTTCTGCCTACCCTGAGATAAATAACTTTTATGGGGCTTTAAGCTCTGTAAAAGTTCCATTAAGAGAATTTCATAACCTGTGGACACAGGAAGGTAGCTAGAGAATCCTTTCTATCTACAGCTTCACCGATGCAAACTTTCATACAGCAAAGAATCCTGTGAAGCCCTTGTTCTCTGAGAGCTGTGGTTCTTAGAAGCAGTGACCTCAGTCCTACAGTAATGTGCTACATCTCCTCGGCTCTCAGGAAGCCTACAGGAGTTTGCCTGAGTGGGCAGAGTTCTCTCTGTTTCAGAGGAAGGGAGAGTGCAGGATGCTGGGGAACAAGGAAGCTTCTTCCAGAATACTCAGAAGGGACCTGGTGCCTGCCAGCTTCTTTACTGCAGGTTTGTGGGATTAAATAATCCCCCTTCCAGCCGGGCGTGGTGGCTCACGCCTTTAATCCCAGCACTCGGGAGGCTGAGGTAGGAGGAGCGTTGTGAGTTCGAGGCCGGCTTGGGCTACAACGCGAGCGCAAGGCCGGCCTGAGCTACATAGTGCGACCCTGCCTCAAAAAACTAGGGCTGGGAGTTCGACTCAGTGGCTTAAGCGCCTGCCCTGGCAGGTGTGAGGCTGTGAGTTCAATCCCCGGTGCCGCAAAAAAAATAAAAATAAAATAATAAATAAATAAATAAATAATCCCCCTTCCTGCATCACCTGTTGTTGCCTTAGAGGCCATGGCAACAACTAGACATGAGCCAAGGAAATGGACAAGGGCAAGAAACATGTCTGTGAGATGGTCAATAGTCAGAGAAAGGGAGAGCCCCTTAAGGCAGCAGAATGTGTGCCTGCCAGTCAAGGCAAGTCTCTCAGTTTCTCAGTCTCTCTCTCTCTCTCTCTCTCTCTTCCCTTTCCTTCTTCCCTCCCTTCTCTTACTCACATACACATAAAACACTTCTGGAACTAAAAAATATAATTCCTGTTTAAACAACTCAATAGTTAAATTGAAGGAGATTATGGTCTGGTAAATCTCACTAAAGAATTCTCTCAAAAGAAAGATAAAACAAATTAAAGATAGGAAAATGTTTAGGGAAGGGGCAAGAGACTTAGAGGGTACATCAAGAGTATCTAACTAGCAAATAATAAGCCATCCAGAGGAGCTAGAGGAACAGATGGAAGAGAGGCAATAATTAAACAAATTAGAAGAATATTTCCCTGCAATGAGAAAAAAATATGAATCTGCAAATTGAAAGGACTCACCAAGATCCAGGAATGATTGATGAGAAAACATACACATGAAGACATATCTTGCCAAAATTTCTGAATTCTAAGGATAAGGAGAAAGTCTTACATGTTTCTTGAACAGAGAAATAAAAGCTATGAAAGAAAGATGGCCACACAGGAGAAGAAGTTAGAGCAGCAGCGCTGGAACACTATCTTCCTGAAGCTCTCATTCATCTGACTGAGCAGGGAAGGTGGACTTGCTTGAATTCAGAGTCTCCTGTAATCCACCCCAATCCCTGTACAGCATACGGGGGGAACGCAGCTTTGCTCAACTTCCTTGTGCGTTCAGTCATTTGAGGACCTTCTGAAAAGGGAAATCTCAATTCTAGAGTGGAGCACAAAGGCTGCATTTGTAACAGTTTTCCAGGAGGAACCCAGGCTGCCGCTGGATGGATCAGAAGCAGAGGCTCTCTTGGATTTGAATCTTGTCTCTGTCTCCTCTGGAGGTTTCTTTGCAAAGTGGAGATAATGACAGTACCTGCCTTGCGGAGTTGACAAGATTCAATGAGATAACACAAGCAAACTTCTTCAACTGTGTCTGATACACACTAAACAGTCCCTAAATATTATCATTTGATATATGTAAATATGGATATTGACATAATGATCAGCTCTCTGGGAATTTGTAATATGAGTGTTAAACAAGGGCTTTGAGAACAGACCCAGGATGCTGTGGAGGCTGTTTTATTACTGGAACCACAAGTACTAAATGATTCTAGCAAGTCCTAGACCTAGGGGAGTGGGGAGGGCTGAGCATGAGGACCTGCAAAGTCTCATCTGGGAAAGACAGATGAGAAGGAGAGGAAACAAATGTATTCAAAACTATTTTAGAGTTCATCTTGTGGAGATAATTGCTAGCTTATTTTCAGAACGTGGAGAAAAATGTCTTACAAGCATAGGAGTAGGAAAGGTATTCGTTGATAGGATACAAGGAATGCAAACATTTCCAAATTAAAACAAGAAAATTAAATAAATGGACACAGAAAATTTGTCAAAGCAGCAATGAAAAGTAGAGAATAAAAATGAGTATTAATTTTAAGAATCTTACAAGAAAATCCAGGAAATTGAAAATACAACCTAAAGTAAATGGAGACTTTCTTAACCCATTCTGATAAACTAAATACTTCCCTCCACAGTAGGCCTATTTGAATATGTAGAAATGGCAAATTTGGAAAAATATTTGTAAGTACCATATGTAACTATGAAAGAGACTGGCTAGCTGATCATAAAAATTATTCCTTTCCCTTAAGGGACACATTTCTTTTTTCTCTTTACAGCTGTATTGAGGTATAATTGATATATAATGTATAAAATCTTGATGAGTTTTGCCATATGTATAATACCCATAAAACCACTGTTTCCTTCAAGACAAAAGCATAATCAGAACCCCCAAAGGTTTCTTGGTGCTCCTTTGAATCCATTGATCTATTTCTACTCACCCACCATGGGTCATGTGTAGACTACATTTTTCAACTGTCCCACAGAACATGGCCAAGTGCTTTGGTGCTGCCCAGAGGGACATGAGTAGAACTGAGAACATTCCTCCAGGCCTGGCCCCAGAACCCTCCTGTGGATGAACTGTCCTATCTTCCCCTGTGAGCCTGCTGTGTGTTGACATCAAGATAACCTAAGAAGCCATTGTGGAAGACAGAAGAGCCCTCAACAGACTGAGTCGTTGAGTGTGAGGAGCAGAGTGTTCTGTTTCTACTGTCAATAGACCTCTACTGTGTTAAATCATCAAAATTTGAGTGTTCATTATAGCAACTTAGTATTTCCTTAGCTAATACAATAATATTCATAGAGCTCTTGAGAAGTGACAAGAAATGATCTAACAAAGCAGTAACAAAAAGTTAAGAGTTCACAGAAGAGCAAATTCAAGTTATTCGTACATGACAAATACTCATTTCTAGTAAGTTGGGAAAGTCAAAAAATAACAAACACTGACAACCATTAAAGAGAATAATACTTATTGACAGAGGTAAAGAAGAGAAAATACTCAAAATGTAAGTTGCTCAGACTTTTTGGAATTACTTTGGCCACATAAATATATACATATATATATACATATATATGTGAATATATGTATACTTTGCCTATATATAAATCAAAGAATATATATATATATATATATATATAGCCAAAGTATAGTATATACACATATATATTCTTTGATTTAATAGTTCCACTATTGGGAAGCTATCCCATGGAAATAAAGACACTAAAACAGGATAAAGGATGTTTTTGTAAGTGGATGTTTATTCCAAATTGTATGTATGCCACCAAAAAAAAAAGTAGAACAACTGGAAACAAAGATAATATCTCTTAGTAAAGGAATGATTAAATAAATGATAGACTCTCCATTTTATAGAAAGTTATGTTACAATTTGAAAAAATAAATTAGAGCTAAATCAGATAATGCAGGGATTTTCATATGGTTTTGTCCAGTAAGTAAAGGAAAAATCAGACAAATATATAACATAAATCCATTTTCATTGCACAATGATGAAAACATTCTAGTATATGTGTATTTATGTGAATAGATATTTGTGAGTATATGTGTATGTGTGTATATGTTCACAGAAAAGTTAGCATGCATATATGTACGTGTTCATTAAAAAAATTGATCTAAGGATAACCTAAGATACTAAAACATGGTTTCCTGTTGTGGTTTAACTATGATGTGCTCCCCAAAGACTTGTGCATTGAGGGTTTAATCTCCAAACCACACTGTTGAGAGACAGGGCCTCTAGAGGTGATTGGATCATGAGGGCATTAACTTCATTGATGGATTAATCCATTAATGAATTCATGAGTTGAATGGGTTGACAGAAGGAGGGACCTACTTGGAAGAAGTAGGTCAGTCAGGGTGTGACTTTGAAGGGTGTATGTGGTCCCTTGGATCTTCCTCAGGGACTTCCCCTTGCTCTCTGTCTCCTGTCACCACCATGATGTTTCTGCCTTGGAGTCAGCTGACCACAGAGTGAAACCTCTGAATCACGAGCCAAAGTAAACTCTCCTCTTCGAAGCTATGGCTGTCAGGTGTTGTCCAGCAACAAAAAGATGACTAATTACCTAGTATGGATTGGGGGATGGGCTAGAAATAGGCTGAATAATGGTCTTCAATAGGTTCACCTCCTAATGTCCAGCAGTTGTGACTGTTCCCTCAGATGGTGAAGGGGATTTGACAATGCGTTTAAGAGTCTTGAGATGGGAGGTTACTCTAGATTAGCTGATGAGTCAGAGATCCTCAAGAGGGAGGTAGTGCATCAGAGATATAGACGAGAAGGCTACGTGATAGTGGAGGTAGAGAAGTGAGTGAAGCAGCACAAGCCAAGGAATGCTAGCTGCTATCAAACGCTGAGAAGGCAAGAAACAGATTCTCCCTGAAGTCTCCAGAAGGAATCAACCCTACATACAGCTTGATTTTTGGCCCTTTAAAATTGATCTTGAACTTTTGGACTCCAGAAAGATAAGACAATAAATCTGTGTTTCAAATTACTGCATTTGTAGATTTAAACAGCAGCAATAGGAAACTACTATAGGGATAGCATTGATAGGTGTATCAGACAAAAATCTAAAATGACCCTCTAGTGACCGTTCCTGGTATAATCCTCTCCCTCTGAATATGGGTGGAGACTGTGCCAATGATAGGACATCACTCAAGTGATGATGTGATATGGCAAAAGTTGAAGAAATTTTGCAGATGTAATTAAAATCTGACTCTAAGCCTTTAAAGCTGGGTCAGTCTAATCTAATCAAGAAAATCATTTAAATGAGAGTTGAGGCTTCCTCTGACATCAGAAATGTGAAGCAGTGGGGAAAAAACTCCTACTGGCCTCAAAGAAACACTGAGTTTACCCTGAGTTCTGCAGTTGTAGGGAACGCATGGGTTAGTAGAGGACCCTGTGCCTCAGATGAGACTTCAGCCACAGAAGACCCTTTGTCGTATTGTGAGACCTGAGCAGAGGACAAGCTAAGCCAGAAGCCCAACCCAAGAGACTGTGAGATAACAAATGGGTGCCTTTTGAGAGCCCAGAGTTTGTCATAACTTCTCACAACAACAGAAAGCAACTACAGGTGGTGCAGAGAGGAAACTAGGGAAGATCAAGGGGGAGGAAAGAAGCTATCATACTGAAAAACAAAAGGAAGAAGTAAAGGACTGTAATAAAATTAGACTGATCACATCTATAATCATGTAAAAACATACAAATGTGTATAAAGTAAAAATGAATATTTTAGAAATCAAATGTACATTTGGATTTTTAAGAACAACTGTACTGTGTTTAGAAGAATTTGGGACAGTTGTATGTGAAAAAGAGAAATTATGGAGATGTTTGTACTGAAGTTGACCTGTGTGCTATAAATGGAATTCCCTGCCTGTAATCCCAGCACTCAGGAGACTGAGGCAGGAGGATCACTGCAAGTTGGAGGCCTGCCTGAATTGCAGAGTGAGACTCTGTCTCAAAAAGACAGAAA
>RJWM01047236.1:0-11990 GCA_004363535.1 Dasyprocta punctata
GAAAAAAAAAAAAGATATGTTTATTTAGTGTGTTTAATACTATGGGAGAGATTTGACACATAGTTTCCAGGCTCTTGTGTACAATGAGTAAGGAATTGCAAGTGTATATACAATGATAAAAGAAAAGCAGCTGCATTTATCAAAGATCATGGGAAGATTGCTCATGGCCGGTCTTTCCACAAAGATGTGATGCGACAGAAAAGTGATGCCAAGAGACAATTGGAAAGTAAAAAGCACACATAAATCAGGTTTTCAGAATTTAAAGGAAGTGCACCCTAGCTGGGTGCCTGTCACCGGGTCTTTGGGTAAGATTGACAGGAATGATTGATAGGGTGCTGAGTCTTCTTCAGGGTTTTTAGTGCACAAGACTTCGGTGAGTTCACTCTGATTAAATTATATACATGAGATGCAACCTTTTTTTTTTTTTTTTTTTTTGAGACAGGGTCTCACTATGTAGATCAGACTGGTCTTGAACTCATTGTTGCCCAGGCTGGCCTGCTTCAGCCTCTGAGTGCTGAATGCTCAGATTACAGGCATGTGCCACCATGCCCAGCTGCAGCCCCTATTTACGAACCCTTACCAAGTTCCAAGAGGGGAAATATTATGCCTGGACATCTAACATGAAAGTGTTCTGGCCTGGAGCTTTAGAGATTTCCTGGGTCTTTGTTATTTTGTTTTCTGCTTCTCTCAGAACAGTGGAAGAAAGATTGGCCCTGGGATGTTGCCCAAACTTGGGTGGAGGGCGAGTGGTCTCCTATCTCCTATTTATTCACTCATTCACCATTGTTATATTCACCATTTGTGTATTCATTCACCATTGCTGTAATCAAAATAAGAAGATATTAGACTTCTTAGTAACAAAACAGGGAGGAGTCTGTGTGCTCTTAAACTTCACTTGTTACATGTGGATAAACACCTCAAAACACAGGTTAACATTAAAGATAAAAAGCTTATACTGAACATTATTGATTTCTACTATCATTTCTGGAGTCACTATTCATCAGGATTCTACTGTTCATTTCGACACTGACCAAAGTCAACCGAGGAGCCTCCCCAGTTTAATCGGGAGCGGTTCAGCCACACACACCCAGCAAGCCTGAGCTCGTTCCCATCCTCGGTGCTCAACATGTCTGGGCAGCCTGCAAGCCTAGGAATGGCCGTTCCACCCAAGAGACTGCGCATCTCCGGAGACCCGCTCTGCGGGCACCCACATCCAGAAAGTCTCCTTCGACAGAATCATTGCTGCAGCAAAGTCAATGTTTGTGAATCTCATAAAAGAAACCTGCAAGGATTGGGAGTGTTGCCTGAACCTGTTGCTAGATGTTGCAATGTTGAGAGTACTCGGGATGAGTCTGAGAAACTGACAGCCACTCAGAAAAGTGGGAAGGATGTTCTTCAGATGAGGGATGAAAAATCTGAAGGATGATCTTTTCCCTTCCAATGATTTATTTTATAAATCATTTCATTTTTTTCCTCTACCTGTTTCTTCATTTGCAAAATGGGTGATACTTGTTTCATCCTTCACACAAGATTTTTGGAGGATCAAGGAGGAAATTTTTCTATATTTAAAAGGTAGCTGAAAAGTTATTGCATAAAGAATAAATTTACAGTTTATGTAGCTACCTGCTTTTCTCAGGCTATGTCTTGGAAGGGATTATTCTTATTACAGCTAAAAGATTTGTTTAAACTATAATTTTCCTTCCGTTATTTGAGGAGGAAGTATGGTTATCCCTAAATTTCTTTCCATTTTTGTAGACTATATTAGTTGGGACATGATGAGTGATGCTATTCTGTTTTATTTTCTATTGTTCCTGTACTCAGAAAGAATGGTCTGTCTTTATACCTTGTGAAAAGTCAAAAGAGAAGCTGGAGCCCAGGTGGAGTGTTTTCTCAGTGGTTCAGTCTGTGTAATCTCGTTCTGCTTTCCTTGTTGTCTGGATTAATTAGGTAGCTTGCTATTTTACAATTTAAATAAAAGACATTTCTATTTTGAAAACAACATGAAGTGCCAATGACTTGGTGAAGTCTTTGTCTTTTTTTCCAGACTATCCAAAGAAAATCATTTATCAAACCACAAAATCCATCTTCCTTTGTCTCCTTTAGATCAGTCAGGATGAGAGTTTGAATCTGTGACTAGGCAAAAGCAGCACCCGGGGTGGGGGGTGGGGGTGCTGTGTCAGCCTGAAAGAGCTACGTAAAGAGGGACAATTGGACCCCTTATATACCCTTCAGAATGTGTTTTTGTTTTTTGTTTTTTGGTACCAGGGATTGAACTCACTACCTTGTGCTTGTCAGGCAGGCACTTGTGCCACTGAGCTATATCCCCAGCTATGCCCTGAAGAATAAAGGATCAAGGGCCGGCAATATGTCTCAGTGGTGCAAGTGCCTGCCTGGCAAGTGCAAGGTCCTGAGTTTGATTCCCAGTACAAAAAAAAAAAAAAAAAGTCCAAGATCAAAATCTGGGGGTTAGCCAGGCATGGTGATACACGCCTTTAATCCCAGCACTCAGGAGGCTGAAGCAGGATCCTTGTGAGTTGGAGACCAACCTGGGCTACAAAGTGAATTCAAGGCCAGACTGAACTACATAGTGAGACCCTGTCTCAGAAAGAAAAAAAAAATCTGGGGGTGGAGATGATGTAGGATAGAAAAAAATTAAAAACAGATGAAAAGGAGACAAGGAACTCATAACTAAAAATTATATATATATATATATATATATTTTTTTTTTTTTGTCTTTTTGAGACAGGGTCTCTCTGTGTAGTGCAGGCTGATCTGAATTCATTTTGTAGCTCAGGCTGGCCGCAAACTCAAGGTTCTTTCTACCTCAGTCTCCTGAGCGATGGGATCACAGGCCTGTGCCACCACACCTGGCTAAAAATTATATTTTTAAAAAGATGCAACTTTCAGGACCCAGCAAGTTTACCCAATATGATTCATATCAGTATTCCTCTGGTCAAATTTAGGCCCCTTCCCTTCCAGACCATTATGCCTCCCAATTCCTCAGAAATATTAAAAGTCCATAAATTCCAAAAAAATTTAAATTATTTACTAAAAAAAAAATATTGAGCTCATACTTGTAAAAAGGGCTAGTACCCCCATCCTGAGGGGAGAACCACCTTTTCCTAGGGTTTCCGTGCCCTCCCTATTTTAGGATCACTCTCTTTCCCTCTCATTATTTGAGTATGTGTGTTTGAATTTTTGCCTAATAAAACCCTTCCCGTGTCTCTTACTGATTAGTCTTGAAAACTCTTTTTCTCCAATGGGAGTCAGAAAACCTGTAAACTTACTCTACAAGAAAGGTGAACTGGGGTGCGGGGAACCTCCTCAGATCCAGTTCAGTGACAGTCGATTAGGGTTTCAGGGTCCTCATCACGGTCCTTGCTGGTTTGAGCCTCAGAAGACATCTGTCCCACCTGCTAATGGAGGAAGAGGGCAGAGTAGGCCTCACCAACTCGAACAGAATTTCAAAGAGCTGGGAATTTAGCTCAATGTTGCAGCACCTGCCTAGTAAGCATGAGGAACTGAGTTCAATTCCTGGTACCAAAAACAAAAAACAAAGATATTGTGACCATCCTCTGCCTTTTGCTCTTTTTCAAAAGGGGAGGAGATGTAGACAGAAACAGCCCTAAAATAGGCCTGACTGAAGGAAGCAGGCCCAGGGTCCAGGCCTCAGACTGAGGAGGAGCCAGTCCTATGAAGAGGCTTCAAGGATGCTTTCTGACCAGACACTGGCCTGGGAATTCCAGCTCCAGCTTCTCTTCAAAAATAGCTGTGTAATGGCTGATACATTGTGTCAACTTGAGGAGTCTAGAAGCTTAACTAAATAACTCAGCAGTTCTACATCCTAGGGTGTAGAGGACATGCCCTTACCTCTGTAGGATGCTGCTGTTCATTGTGTCAACTTGAGAAGTTTTGAAGTTTAACTAAGTGATTCAACAGGGGGCCAGGGTCCTCACTTTGTAAACACCCTGAGCCTGTGCAAGAGGAAGGCATGGGAGGTGGTATGAATGCCACACGCGCCTTAGGGTGGGTAGCCTGCATGCAATATAAGGGAGGAAAGGAGGCTTACTCTTTCTCCTCCCTCTCCCATTTTGCTCTTGTTGCTTTTGCTGTCTTCTGCCTCCTTGAACGGTTGCCTCTGTACCATGCCACCCTACCTTAAGGCCAGCTGATTATGGACTGAAACCTCCACAAACTGTGAGCTAAATAAACCTTTCCCCCTTTAACTTCGGGTGTCAGGTGTTTTGTCTCAGCAATGAGAGTAAAGTAACTAAGACAAGCTATATATGATGCAGTTTCCTTTCAAGCCTCAGTTTCCATATGTATAAAATGGGAATAGTGACTATATTTATCTGCTGGGATTACTGGGAGGGTGAAATCTGTTGGGAAGCTGGATAGGGCAACTCTGTAAAGTAGAAAGACAATTCTCCTATTTTGTCTTCAGTCAAGGGCCACTACTCAGAATGAATGGAACTCTGACAGGCAGAAGGGAGAGGAGACATGTCCTCAGGAAAAGGGACTGTGTGGAGCCAGGCTGCTCCTCACAGGTCATTCACAAGAATGTCTCCTGCACTTAGTAGCTGCCAGGCGCTAGTTCTGGGGAGGAGTAACTGACAGGCCCTTAGACTAAGGCACAGGTGGTGCGGTCTTGGGAAGTCACACCCACAAGTTTGGCTCTGTCAAATGGGTAGTTGGGAGCCATGTTAGGAAGGATGGTGACAAAGAGGGCTTCTGATAGGACAACATCAGGAGACCTGGGGAAACCTGACTGTGGGGAGGGCCTGAGCAGATGAGAGGACACTTTATAGTCTCCCTACCCAGCCCCATGACCTCCCATATACCCCCACACTTTCCCCTGCAGTCACTGCCCTCACTCCTTCCTTTTCTCACAAACCCCATTTCCCTTCCATAAATATGCTGTAAGAGTCACAAATTCTTCTGTCCACAGCTGGACAGCAGCTGTAGGATGATGATATAGTGACATCCAGGATCCCACAACAAGGCCTGTGGTCCAGGTCTGGCACCCAGAATGTAGCAGTCATAGCTGCAAGCAAGCAGTGCAAGAAAATCCCTGGAGGCATGCTGGGAGTTGTAGTTCTCAGGCATGGACTTGTATGTTTGCCCATACCACTGGAACCTTTGGCCTGAGAAGGGAGGGAAGTTCCTAAATCAGTCTAAAACAGTGATTCTAGTCTCACACCTCCAGAATACACAGTACATTGCCGATTCAAATCTGTGCGTATAGGGCTGGGGATATAACTAAGCCGCACAAATGCCTGCCTGGCAAGTGTGAGGTTGTGAGTTTGATCCCCAGTACAAAAAAAGGCAAGGGCTCAGTGATACAGTACTTCCCTAGCATGTGAGGTTCTGGATTTGATTTTCAGCACCACAAAAAATAAAAATGTGTCCCTACTGTTATCAGTTGCTAAGGTTCTTGCTTAATTCGGACAAAACTCGTGTAGGCAAAATGTAGAGCTCTTTTAGTCTTAATAACCCTGAGCTTTAAGTGACAGTGGCTATCAGTTCCTAGGGTTAGTGGCCTTTTTCCACTCTTCTCACAGCCAGAGCCAGAAGCTACCAGCAGGCCTGGGAAACTTCCAGCGATGGGAGAGGGCAGCACTCAGCAATCTCTGTTGCCCTCTGTTGTCGGTCACTATGTGGTCATCCTCAGTGTTACCACCCCCAGCTGCTTTGGGTGCCAGTGGTTTTCGGTGTTACCTGCTCTTCGTGTACCAGTTTAGCATGATCATTCCAGACAGAAATCATGAATAGGCAGAAGTATGTCATCAGGCTTTATTAGAAATTATGCTACAGGGGCCAAGGCTCTAGCTCAGCGACACAAGCTCCTGTCTGGCAAGCACGGGGGTTGTGAGTTCGATCCTTGGTGCCAAAAAAAAAAAAAAAATTATGCTGCAGTTTAAGGGAGAATAGTGTACAGACTAATCTACTAAGTTGCTTATTAAGAGGAAAAAAGTGGGAGCATGTGATATTATGGTTTAGATGTAGACTGTCTCCCTAAATTCTCATGGTTGTGGAGGGTGATTGGATCATGGGAGTGCTCTGTTCACCAGTGCATTCATCCACTGATGAGTTCAGTAGCTAAATGCACTGTTAGAAGGTGGAGTCTTGTTGGAGATGTGACCTGGAAGGGCGCTTGCTTGTCTCTAGCTCCTCCCTTCTCTCTCAGCTTTCTAGTCGCCTTGGCATGAGCAGTTCTCCATTTCCAAGCCCTTCCAACTGCAATTTCTGGTTTGGAGCCAGCTGATCATGGAATGAATCCACTGAAACTGTGAGCCAAAACAAACTTTTCCTCCTTTCAATTGTGGGTGTCAAGTATTCTGTCCCAGCTCAGGGAAGGCAACTGAGATGCACACGTGCAGTGTCAGGTATTTGATTAGCAGTCATGAGTAGGGGAGGAGACCCTTACTGGCTTGACTGTGGATGGCTATAGAGGGACAGAGTCACCCAAAGATGCTGCAGGGCAGAGTCACCTGGGATGAGTGGTGACCAAATGCTTGCTGCAGCCAAATAAGAGGTCTCCCAGAGCAGCTGTGGGGAATTCTGTAGCCAGGTACAAGGTGTTTGGGTCCTTCTCTCCTGTTTCACCAACTCTCTGACTAGTGTCTGGCTTTATCTTTAACATACCCCACCCCCTAAAACCCAGCCAGGCTCACTCTCAACAGTCCAGTGCTTGTCTATTTATTTAATTATCTGTTTATCGACTCCCCGCAAATGTGTGAATCTCAGTACATAAACTTTACAAAGTGACCAGAGCAGGGCAGAGGGGCTCAGATGCTTCTTGAGTCCTACACCACTCAAGTACTCTCTCAAAATCCATCATCCTGATAGTCTGTCCCATTTTGTCGCAATAGGTCACTTCTGCAACACCTGTCATTCCTGTGCTCATAGCTCCTCCAACTCTGGTGGCTTATTTGGTTACTTTCCCATCCTGTTCTGGCATGAACCAGTGCCACCTCAGAAACCAGGCTGTGCCGTGTCTATCCTGCTCCTCTTCCTCATGAATACGATAGGGACCCTCTGTGTTCTAAGCCATGATTCTAAGCCATGATCCTCTCTGCTCTCAACTGTTTATACTGCCCTCTCTTGAAGATAGTGGTAAGTGCCATTGCACTTGGACTGAGGCAGGAGGGTTGCAAGTGTGAGCCCAATTTAGCAATGCAGTGAGATGAAAAGTGAAAAAGTAAAAGTCTAAAAGTAAAAGATAAAAAAATGGCCAGGCGTGGTGGCACACACCTTTAATCCCAGCACTCAGGAGGCTGAGGTAGGCGGAACGTTGTGAGTTCGAGGCTGGCTTGGGCTACAACACGAGCACAAGACCGACCTGAGATACATAGTGCAACCCTGCCTCAAAAAACTAGGGCAGGGAGTTTGGCTCAATGGCTTAAGCACCTGTCTGGCAGGTGCGAGGTTGTGAGTTCAATCCCCGGAGCTGCAAAAATAAATAAATAAATAAATAAATAAATAAATAAAATTAAATTTAAAAAGATCTGGGGCTGTGGCTCAGTGTAAAGGCCCTGGGTTCAATCTTTAGTACTAAAAAGGAACAGGAGGAGAAGAAAGGCAAATCTATCCTCTCAGATTACATCATCTCTCTCCCTCTCTCCGTTTCTGTCTCTCTCCAAGTGACACTATCCTGCGTGTTATTGTGAAGCTATGGAGCTCTCACCAGATGTGGCCACTATGCTGTTTGGACTTCTCAGCCACCAGACTCATGAGTTAAATAAAACCTCCTTTCTTTCACTTTCTTACTGTTTTTTAAATTGTAATTTTTTTTTTTTTTACTATTCCATGACTAAGCATTTTTCTTCATAAAAATATCCAGGCTCAGGTATTTTGTTATAACAACACCAAGACAGAGTTCATGTTCTGGAGATAATGATGAACAAGACTAAGGCAGAGTCCATGTTCTGACCAGTAGCTAGTAGCCAGCAGCTCCTGCCCCTGCTCTCTGCATTGCCAAGCCTTAACTGCCTGCAGCCTTGCAGGAAACTTAACCATAGACTTGTGAGAGACTCAGAGACAGAACCACCCAGCTCATCCACCCCAGATCCCTCACCCACAGAAACTATAAAATAATAAATGTGTATTTTCGGGAGAGGGGTTGTTTGTTTGCTCTCATTTTGTGGTTTGGTTTGACTTTGTTTTGCTTTGAGACAGGGTCTCCTTATGTAGTTCATTCAGGCTGGCCTTGAACTAGAGGCCATCCTCCCGCCTCAGCATCTCCAGTGCTGGGATTATAGGCGTGCACTCTCACATTTGGCAAATGCGTATTGCTTTAAGCATCTAAGTTTTGAGATAACTTGTTACACAGTCATAGATAAGTAATTCACACTTCTGTTTTTATACACTTAGTTCCTTGTTAGATTCATTCCAGTTTTAGCTCAAATGCCGACTTCAGAAATATTTTCTGCGCCTTCCCCTCTCCCCTTGTTCTCAATCATATCATTGTGCTTATTTTCTTTTTAGCATTGTCCAGTCAGTCAATAAATCTTTATTAAGCACTTCCTCTGTTCAGGCATGGAGAGATTGGTGAACAAATCAGCCAACAAAGAAATGCATAGCATAGCATGTCAGGTGGTTCTGTGCTCTTAAGGAATAAACAGGAATTTCAACGTGACTGAAACTTCTCTGGGGCTTGTCGAAAAGCCACCTTCTCACAAGACTTTCCTGCACCAAAGCACGTGAAAGTGCTCAAGCCACCCTGAAATCCTTGTTTATTTCTTTGTTCACTGAGATCAGTTGTTCATTCCCATTGTTCAGGGAAGTTGCGTGCCCCACAAGGAAAGAACATTGTCTTTCTAGAGACCGCTATGCCCATTGCTTTTAGAATGTACCCTGGCATGTGGCAAGGACCCAGTAAACATCTGAATAATAGATATTTGTTTCTCAAAACAGTCAACAAACAAACAAAACTCTCCAAACTTTTTCCAGAGAAGACAGAGCAGTTATGATCATTCCATTAAGCAACTGCAGACAATCAATTTTACAATATAAGTGTTTTGGAAAAGGTGAGAAGAGGGAACAGTCAGGGAACAGCGGACCGATCAGAGACCGGGGATTCTCTTAGGATTCCACAGCACAACTGCTTTTGTAATGATGGGGTGGGGGAGGCACCGCTTTACAAAGAAAATGGACTGTTTCTAGTTGACAGAGCGCTGGGTGCTGGGCCCCCTCCCGCTGGGGAGAGTCCTTCCCTGTCATCAAGCATCTACCGCACAGGCACTTGGGATTTCTGCTTCTGTCTCTCCCCTGGGACTCCCTGAAACCTGATGACAGAGGAATTCTGAGATGTCCAAAATTAAGTCACAGGTCAGAAAATGGAGGGAAGAAAGAGATAAATTTGTTTTCGTGATACTGAGGATGGAACCCAGGGCCTCTGCACTGAATTACATTGCCAGCTCTTTTTCTTTTTCATTTTCCTTTTCTTTCTTTCTTTCTTTCTTTTTCTTTTTCTTTTCTTTTCTTTTCTTTCTTTTTTTTTTTTTGGTATTATTAATTTTGAGATAGAGCTCACAGAATTGTTAAGTTTTCCTGGTGGGTTCAAACTTGCCGTCCTCCTGTCTCAGCCAGAGTACAGAGATTACAGGTGTACACCACCACCTGAACTGAGGAGACATTTATTTTTAACTTACAGCTTTAAGCTAAGTCAACAACAATGACTAGAGGAAGAAGAAGAGGAGGAGAGAGGGAGAGGGAGGAGGAGGGAGAGGGGAAGAAAGAGAGAGGAGGCGGAAGAGAAAGAAAAAATGGATTCATGTGCCTTTTCTGTATGCTTTTAGAACCAACTAACTCAGAGGCAGCAAAAACTTCCCTTTGGCTGACTTCTTGTCTTGTCCCTCTTACAGATCGCTTATGTAGGTCCAGTGTCAATGATTTGTGTTTCTTTTCCCTAAAATTTCATCATGAAACACCCTGGGCACTTTTCCACTGCTATCTGGCTGTGCTTAAGGAAATTGCCCCGGAGCAGTCTTCCGACTTTTGGATAAGAGCTATAAGAGGTCAATAAACCCTTTATTTCAAGGATCTCTTTGTTTAAAAACTTGATTTAACAAGGCCACTGAACGCTCTAGAAAATGGGAGTGCGGGTATCTGTACACCTGGTCCCCTTTATTCAGCCTCAGACCGGCAGTGGACTCAAGTGGGATCTTTTCCTTCCTGCAGGCTTTGGTAAATACCCAGCACAATACAGTAACAATACTTGCTGTGGCTGGATAATGTGTGTAAACTAAGGTGGAGTCTTCCCACCTGTTATCCCCACAGCTTCCTGATCCATCTGAGACCACACACATGACTTTTAGTGCTGCAGTGCAAGGGTGTTTACTGGTCCATTTTGTGCTGCTAGAGAGACAGAGAGAGAGAGAGAGAGAGAAATTTATAAGGACCAGAAATGTACTGGTGCACAGTTCTGGAGACTGGGAGTCCAGTGTCAAGATGCTGGCAACTGGGAGGTCTTGCTGCATCATAATAGAAGACATTACATGGTGGAAGGGCAGAGGGAGCAACCCCACCATCAAAGCTTGGGACCAGCTCCCACTGTAACACCACTAGCCCACTCGTGAGGGCAGAGCCTCCTCCAACTAACTGTCTCCTCAAGGTCCTACCTCCCAACCCTAATACAAGGCAGCTGAATTTTAACGTGAATTTTGGAGGGAGCACGCATTCCAGCCATAGCAGGATGTCCTTGCAGTTTATTCTTAGTTGAACAGCTTTAGGGAACCAAGGCACAGAGAATCATGATAGTATACCAACCAGGTGGGTGGGGTTAGGACGTGTGGAGGGGGTAAAATTTAAAGATTTCCCCGAGTCAAAGCAAGAGGCATCTTGAAAGAGAATTTAAAACTGATGTGTCTCCGAGAGGGGTTCCTGTGCCCTTCTCTTTCTGATAGTTGGGAGGTGTTTGAGGAGAAGGGAACTCACCCGCTTTCCCAGAAAGACAAGACCCCAGTGATGCCCCTGAACCCTGGTATGACCTGAGGGGTGGGGGAGGTGACCAAGAGAACATGAAGTAAGAGCAAGGGCTGGGTGAGTGGAGAGTAAGGGGCAAGCTGGGTGTGGTGGCACGTACCTGTTAATCCCAGTGCTTGGGAGGCTGAGGCAGGAAGATTGTTGCAAGTTCAAGGCCAGCCTGGGCTACATAGTGAGCCCAGACTAGCCTGAAGTACATAGTAAGATGTTGGAAAGAGAGAGAGAGAGAGAGAGAGAGACAGAGAGAGAGAGAGAAACAGAGAGAGAGAGACAGAGAGAGACAGAGAGAGAGAGACAGAGAGAGACAGAGAGAGACAGAGAGGAAGTATAGGAAGGAGGCAGACGCCAATGTGCCAAAGGGATGCTGAGACCAAGACAATTCCATGTTCCTTCCCAGCTCCACTCCCAAGCAATCCTGGAGAAAGGGAAAAGAAAAACATCAAACTGACACTTATGAGGCACCAACCACCTGATAGGAAAGGAAATAGAAGTTTAATAAAACAAAAGACAGGACCCCATTTCTTGCACAATTTGTTGTGGTTCTGTACAGTTCGCCTTTCGGGACTGGGCATGGACCTTGCACTTCATCTGCTCTTTCTCTGGGCCGTACTGCAGCCCTGTATCATTGTTTTAATGGAGGATTGATAATGTGCTTAGTATGCCTTTACCAACCATTCCTCCCTTAAGCAACTGCTGAATGTTATCAGCATCCCTATTTTATACAGGGGGAAACTGAGGCATAGAGAGGCACATAACTGATCCAGAAGATCAAACAGCTAACAAAATGTGAAATTTGAACCCATGTGTTCTGGGCTCAGAGTTCCTTATGTTCCTGGTACTATGCTAAGTGCTTGAAAAACAATTTCCTCTGGTTCTCAACACCACATGGGAAGTGGATTTTCTATTCATCTGCTATGTATAGATGAGGGCATTAAGATGCAGGGTAAACAATAAATAGTACAAGGCTGAAGTCAAGTTTGCAGCCAGAATCCTCACATAGGTCT
>RJWM01047237.1:0-11990 GCA_004363535.1 Dasyprocta punctata
CTCCTCCTCCTCCTCCTCCTCCTCCTTCTCCTCCTCCTCCTCCTCCTCCTCCTCCTCCTTCTCCTCCTCCTCCTCCTCCTCCTCCTCCTCCTCCTCCTCCTCCTCCTTCTTCTTCTTCTTCTTCTTCTTCTTCTTCTTCTTCTTCTTCTTCTTCTTCTTCTTCTTCTTCTTCTTCTTCTTCTTCTTCTTCTTCTTCTTCTTCTTCTTCTTCTTCTTCTTCGTCTCCATCTCCGTCTCCTCCTCCTCCTCCTTCTTCTTCTTCTTTTTCAGTGCTATTGTAGCCACCTTGCACCCATGAAGGGAAGGCCAAGTTCATGGGAGACCCACTGAGCTAACATTGAAATGGCCTTCCTGACACCTAGCTATCTGAGAAAAATATTTTCCTTTTCATTTAATGCAGTAAATAGGATTTTCTCTTCCTTATGATTAAAAATTGCAGTTGACAAGTATGTATTTTCTTATTCTCAACATTGCCTTAAGAGGGAAGTGTATTTATTTCTGAACTAGATGAGAGAACTGATGCTCAGAGAAGATGAGGTACTTGCCCAATGTCACACTGCTTGACTAACTGGGTGAGTCCGAATTTGAACTCAGGTCCACCCTTCTTCACACTCTTTGTATTTTCATTGTTCTAAATCTCTGGCTTCAGAGAGGGAAAGAATGAGATCTAAAGTTTGACAGAGGTTTTGCCAGAAAAATAAAATATGTGCTGGCCTTTCAAACCCCCAGCTGTGCCTTGGGTCATGCAGGCTGGTATGTTTTTTCTGTGCTTCTGAGATCAGTGGCTCTGTGCCCTTCTGTGATACAGCCGTCTGGTGGGGAGGGTTATGGTGAGGGTAAGGACACGGGGATGAAATAGGAAGGCCTGGCCTTGCACCCCAGCTCTGCCTTGTACTAGCCCTGAGACCCTGGTCTGGTCTCTGTGAACTTTGATTCTTCATTTGTAAAATGTAGGAGACAGAAAACCCATGTCAGGCTATCATTGCCAAGAAGA
Source organism: Dasyprocta punctata (assembly GCA_004363535.1). Lineage (NCBI taxonomy): Eukaryota > Metazoa > Chordata > Mammalia > Rodentia > Dasyproctidae > Dasyprocta > Dasyprocta punctata. Next base: position 995 of record RJWM01047237.1, read on the forward strand.
GAATTTGTTAGCTCTTTGTTTTTACTTAAAAGTCTAAGGGTGTACCTGGTGTCCAGCTTAAAGACAGAGGCATGAGTAGAAAGAAAAAACATCCCCCTGACTTTCCAAATCTCACTGCTCAGTTTGCGTTCATTTTCCTAGGTGAAGTTTTTTTTCTCTCTCCCCTACATGTCACATCCAGACCTTTTCTTTTCCGGCCTGCTGGGAAGCATGCCTGGTTCCTGAGGGCAATGACAACAGTTCTTCAATAAATAGCAGTGACTCTTACTGCCCTGGGGTCACAAGACCTCTCCCCGAGTACAAGGGGAGGTAATGCCACTAGTGCCTCCTCTGAAGTGGGAATGGGTTGGCTTCCTATGGAAAAGGACGGGCTCATATATCCAGAAGTGGGAATATGTGCTGGACAGGAAAAATCCCCAAAAGATACCCTCTCTTGCATCTCAAGGGGTATTCAATGGGGTAGATACCTTTGATGTAGATATGTCACAGTCACTAAGATTTGACCTTTAACAAATACTAGCAAGCCTCTTCCCAGGACTTGGCTGTGTCCTCTTGGAAGCCCTCGGCCTGTTTCTTTATGTCAATGGCACACTGTGAGGGTGAGGAACAGGGCTATCTACACCAGGGCAGCCCCTCTCCATCAAGGCAGGATTTGTCCCCACACTTCACGTGACAACACCAGTGTGGCCTGGGCTGAAGCTCTCTAATCCTATTACTCATTCATCAACCAGCAGATGAGAACAGGCGCTGGATCGAACTCTGCCAAGGAAGCGGGAGAAGCCTTCTCCACTGCTGTGAAACTAGGCTTAACTCAGGCACAATAGGTGTGTAATTTAAGGTTTTGTTGAGCCGAAATCCAATCACATACTTGACTGGTGGATCACAGAGACTCACAGACTAAAAGAATGAGATAATTCCACCTCACACAAACACGGGGATTCGGCTTTGACTTAATGACAAATGTGTGACCAACCTTACACTGCTGCATTCTCTTTTTCCCTCTTCTTTGTTTTAGTGCATTTCCACCTCTTTCCTCTCTCCTCCCTCCTCTACTGTTCTTGACTTCCAGAGGTGGAGTGGAACTCAATAAGGCTGAGAGGCAGAAGACATCGGGGGAAGCAGGAGGAAGCTTTTTAAATACTGACCAGTCAGGTAGGGTGCACTTGGTCCCCAGTCTGTACATAGCCCACATTGCAGTTTATTATCATAGCTGATTTCACATTCATCCTCCTGGGAACACAGTTCTCCGGAGGTGAGCACAGCACCTCCCATATCATAGATGGCCAGCAAATTTGTGTTAGTTGACTACATGAAATTGAAAAACGACATCTAGGGACAGATTTGTTTTAATTCTACATGGTCTTGGTTCTTTTGCTCTGGGAGTAGCTTGAGAAAAGACAGCAGGCAGGAAAGGTGCATGGTCATAATCTTTAACCATTTCCTTTATTCACTCCATGCTTTTTGTGTTGCAAACATTGATCACTGTGGGGGTGGTCAAGGGCTAGAAAAGAAATAGAGTATCTAGTGTTGAGTGATGTGATAGTTACTTACATAATTTGAGATAACACTGTAAATGGATTCACTTAATTTGAATGCATTCATTCAACTGACATTTATAGAATGACCACGTATCAAGATGATGCTCGGCACCGAAAGAAAGGGTAAAGAGAGGCACTAAACAAGCAGGGAATTGTGCCATTAGCAGTAGTAGAGAATGCTACTTTAGAAGGGCAAAGATACAGTGCTCTGGAGAGATAAATTGGAAGGTGGCCATCAGGGAAGACTTCTCTAAGAAGAGTACAATTGAGACGACACTCAAAAGAAGAGAAATGGCCATTTATTTCAAGATTTGGGGAAAGAACTTTGAAGATCACCAGAAGTTCAAGGTGAGGTCCCAGATAAGAAGCATCAGAAGGTCTGGGTTCAAGTTCTGGACTGCCATGTATCTGTGCTAAATCTTAGCAAAGTTGTTCATCTTTCTCAGTCTCTTGCTCTCCACCTGTTTGGCTAACTTCACAAAGACTCCATGAGGTCCCACTGTGATCATAGTATGTTGCTTTGTACAGTGACAGAGAATGATTATTAGATTCGTGTGTATTAGGGTGTACATTAGTGGTGTTTTCCCAGAAATGGAAGGAGCCTGGGGTCAAATCTGAGGAATTAGTTTCCATTAGCTAGTGTGGTTCTGTATGTCTGCCCTTGGGTGGTGTTTTCCAGATAAATTTTTCCCTTTTGCAGAAAGCAGAACTGAGCTTTAAATTGGGGATCTAAAGGTAGCAGTTTTCGAGAGTAATTTGAGATGAACTAGACCCTCATCACTTCTGCTGCTCTGCCCCAACAGGGGACTGATCTTGTAGCCAACATTAAACATTAACTAAGTGCTGTATATTGTGCCAACTATTTTGTTTACCCTGTCTCAGTCCATCTTTAACAAAATCCTTTTCCAAAGATGAGTAGACCAAGGCTTTTTGATATTAAGTGAGTTAGTCCAGGTTACATAGTAAGATGATGACAGTGCTGCTATTTCTATGCTTCTGCCACTATTATTGTTGCTATAAGCAGAATAATGTTGATTTCGATTTATTAAGTAATATGTCATTACTATGTTGGTATTGAGTTGCCAGTGATTTTTCTAGTTTCTATTCCTTGATAAGTAATATTTATTTTATTTTAAGATACTTTTTTTTTTTTTTTTTTTTTTTTTTTTTTTTTTTTTTTTTTTTTTTTGTGGTGCTGGGCATAAAACCTGGGACTTTGTGCACACTAGGCAAACACTGTATCACTGAGCTGCATCCCAGTCGAAGATACTTTTACAATCTTCTCCTTGTCTTTGGTGGTTTTTTCACTAAGATCTATATAGGTGTGAGTTTTATATATTCAGTTTGGCATTCCTGAATCTTAGGATTGGTGACTTCCATTAGTTCTGGAAAATTCTCAATCATTTTCATTGAATATCATCTCCCTTGTAATTTCTTGTTCTCTTTCTGGAACTCACTTAAGATGCATGTCATATTTTTTCACTTTATCTTACCTGTTTGTAAACTTTCTTCCCATTTTTCCATCTCTGTTTCTTACTGTGCTGTAGTTCAATGCTTTCACACCTGTCACCCAGGTACTCATTTGTACTTAGTTATGGCTAATGCATTTAACTCATTCATTTGCCTTTTAAAACTGACTTGCCACTTACATGGAGGCCAGTCCAGACATCATGGGTTTACAGCTGGTGAACTGGCACAAAATGAATATACAGGACAAGACCTACACCCGTGAACCCCCTCAGTCTTTCCTGTCACCACTGCCTTCTTCTCTACAGAAAGTATTTTCCTTCCTTCTAACTTCCTTCTAACTTAGCCTGTTTTCAATTTTACACAAATGGAATAACACCATAGACCTAGCCCTTTACAGTCACAGGTTTTATATCCACGGATTTTACCAACCGTAGAATGAAAATACTTGGAAAAAAAATCACATCTGTGGTGAACATATATAGATTATCTTTCCTGTCATTGTTTCTGTAAAAGTACAGTATGACAACTGCTTCCATAGCACTTACACTGTGTCAGACATTATAAGTAATGTAGAGATTAAAGTGTAGTATATGTGAGTTTGTGTTATATACAAATAATATACCATTTTGCATAAGGGACTAAGACTCTCCTGATTTTTTTCTGGTACAAGTTTGCAGTACATAATGTTCACATTGCTTGTGGGGAATTGGTACATGTACATGGCATGTCTTAATTCTTAATCTCCATCCTCCCCTTTCTATCTCTTGGTCTCCTCTTATGAAAAAGACCTATCTCCCTAATTCCTCTTATCTGTCGTATTGCTTTTTATTTATATTTTAAGTTTCTCATATAAGAGAAATCATGCAATATTTAAACCACATATCTGATTTATTTCACTTAACATTATGGTCTTAAGGTGCATCAGTTTTCCTACAAATGACTCAAGTTTATCCTTCTGTATAAGTACTACTGCAGAATAGTATTTCACTGTCCATAAAAACCACATTTTCTTTATCTATTCATCTCTTGATGAATATATGGATTGTTTCCAAGACTGAGCTATTATGAGTTATGCTGCTGTAAACATGAATATGCATGTATCACTGTAATAGGATGTCTTTAACTCCTTTTGGAAAATACCTAGAAGAGGAACAGCTGGGTCAAATGGAATTTCTAGTTTTAGGTTTTTGAGGTATCTCCATACTGATTTCCATAACGGTTGTACTAGTTTTCAATCTCACCAATAATGTAAAAAGATTCCTTTTTCACCACAGCCTTGCCAGCACTTATTATTATTTGACCTCTTGATGCTAGCCATTCTTTTTGAAGTAAGGTGCAATCTCAGTGTTGTTTTAATTTGCATTTCTGTAGTGGCCAGAGATGTTGAATGTTTTTTCATATATTTATTAACCATTTGTATTTCTACTTCTGAGAAGTATCTTCTCATTTTAGTAGTCCATTTATGGGTCTTTTATTGGGTGGGGGAGGGAGTCTAATATTACTGAGTTCTTTATATATTTCAGATATTAGTTCTCTATCAGAAGAGTAGCTGACAACATTTTTTCCCATTCTGTAGGTTATATATTCACTCTGTTAGTTATTTCCTTTGCTGTACAGAAAATTTTTAGTTTGATATGATCCCATTTGCTGATTTTTGTACTATTTCTTGTGCAACTGAGATCTGGTTAGGAAAGACCTTGGCTATGCCTATGTTTTCAAGAGTTTTACTTAACTTATCTTATAGCAGATTAAATGTTTCTGTTTTAACATTTAGATCTCTGATCCATTTTGATTTTAGTTTAGTACATGGTATGGGTCTAGACTCAATTTTCTGCAAGTGGAAAACCAGTTTTCGATTTGTTAAAGAGGCTATCTTTCCTCCAGCATATGTTTTTGGTTTCTTTATCAAAGATCAGATAGATAACTGCATGTGCCTGGAGATGTTTCTGCATCTTTTATTTTGTACCTTGACCTGTATATCTGTTTGTTTGTGTGTGTGCGTGTGTGTGCACCAGTACTACGCTGTTTTTATCACTGTAGCTTCGTAGCCTAACTTGAAGTCTGAGATTGTGATGGCTCCTTCTTTGATCTTGTTATCCAAGATTGTTTTTGCTTTTCTGGGTCTCTTCTACTTCCATACAAATTTTAGGATTGTTTCCTTCTCTAGTTCTGTGAGGAATGCTATCGGTACTGGATTGGGATTGCATTAAATCTGTGCATTAGTTTGGAAGTATGTCCACTTTGACCATATTTGTTCTGCTATTCAGGAACAGGGGGTATCTTTGCATTTTCTGATGGCTTCTTTGATCTCCTTTTTCAGAGTACTGTACTTTTGGTTGCAGAGGTCTCTCATCTCCTCTATTAAGTTAATCCCTAAGTATTTAAATTTTCTTGATGCTCTTGTGAATAGTGAGCATCTCATAATTTTGCTACCCATAGCAGGGGGCAGGGGTTGGGGATCACGACCCATGGATACTGAGGAATGGCTATGGGGCCTCTTTTATCTGAGTTCGTTTACTCAACAGTATGTTTTTGAGATTCATTTTTGATACTGTGTTCATTGGCATTTTTAGAAGTTTCATTTAGTTCTTTTACTTTTCTTTCTTTTCAGTACTGAGGATGGAGCCAGGGCCTTACATATGCTAGGCAAGAGCTCTACTACTGAGTTACACCCCTAACCCTCATTTACTGCTTAAAGCATACCAAGCATTCTTGGCTTTGAATTTTTTCTCTTCATTCAAATATCTGAAGACTCTACAGGTTTTATTCATGGCTGTTTGTTTCCTTGTGATTGTGTAATTTTTGACTTGTGAAGTCATGTTCTCTGGTCCTTTACTTGTAGGGATTTGTTGGGATCTGGTTTGCTGGGCTTTACTCTAGAACAAATTTATGTCTGCTTCTGCCAAGCTTCCTGACTAGTTACTAATATGAAACCACTTTAAGCTGAATAGTTGGCTTATAGCTTTTGGAGCTGTATATGTAAGGATAGTGAGTGCCTCCAAACCCAAGGTAAGCTGGTGACTCGGAGTTCAGAAAGTACTGGCAAAAATCCCATGGTCTTTTCTGTGTGGGATGATGGTCTTTTGTTATGGTTATTGTTCTCATGTTTGTTTTCTTTTTCTAATAACATCTTTATTGAGATATGGGATTTTAAAAAATCCTAATTCACTCAACAAGTGTGTCATTTTACTGGCTTTATGCAGTGGGTTACAAGCTAAATCAGCACCTTACTTAAGTCCCAAGACTTGTCTTCACTCCTCCATACACCAGAAACTCTTTAAAACAAAGGCCTGTGAGCACCAGGTGTTAGCAGCTGCTCCCAAACAAACACTTTTATTCTTTCTTGATCTCTGCTTTTGAGATTTCTCATTGTTTCTGGTCTCTAGGGATTTCACTTGCTTTTCTTGCCAGTCACCCATGCATTAAAAAAGTCTGTAAAATATTTTATCTGATATTTTTTGTGTATCTATATATCCATATATCTATATAGATATAAAGATACAGGTATTACACAGCAAGAAGATTTTCCCTTATATCCATCAGCCATGATACTCAATCAGGTAAGCAAGCTCCTTTCTTCCTTACATACTGTATCTCATTTAATCCTGAATCAACCCTCTAAGGCCAGTAACAAGGGGATCCCCATTTTACAGGTGTGAAAACTGAGACTCAGATAAGTTGCCTGCTTTGTACATGGAAGGGGCAGAATGTGAACCCAAGTCTGAGTGACCCTAGAGCTCACACACATAATCGTGAAACTTGCCGAAGTTGGTGTATAGGATGGCCTAAGACTTGCTCCAGCTCTCTGGGTCAACACATCAATCAAATTATTGAGAGAAACAGCCAGTTGCTGAGGAATAAAGTGACTGCCAATCTTTGGTCTTTGCATCCATGTTGGACAATTAGTATTGCAGGCTTCTTGGGGAGGTAGAGATGGCCACATGGAAAAGTGGTGTTTGCTGAATTAAGCCTCTTCAGATACTGTAAATGTGTCCATTCAGACTCTGGAAACATACAGGGGAAGTAGACTTGACAGATGGAGCATTTCAGGCCATGAAGCCCTTTGGTCCTTCGGGTGCAACTCCACTTCCAGACTTCTGGGACCTCCCGGGGAGTGTTCCCAGGGGACACCTCCCATCCCCTGCATGCTTGGTCGTGTTCCCAGCCCAACCCCACCAACCTCACTGGTCTTGCAGGCCCAGAGCACTGCTCCCCCAGCCTTCTGCTGGCCCAGGATCCAGACTCATGGGCTCCATCCAGGCCTGGTGGACGGAGGAGCATAGTATCTGAGTATCTTCATCACTTCTGCACATGTCCTGGCTGCAAGGCAGGAGCCTGCCAGGCCCTCAGTTCTCAGAAATGTTGTCTTTTCCTCCAAGGGGGGGTGGTTTGCTTATTAGTGAAAAAAGAAGTTCAAAGCGCTGGAAGCATGGAAACCAACCCCTGTTGAGCATCTGCTGTATGCTACGCACATGTTTCATCGTAATGAGACAGGAATTATCTTACTTTGAGATTTTCTTTTGTGTGAATGCCATCAGAGATCACTTTTATCTCCTATCCTTTTCTATATCACTGAGTGTTGAGACTGGTACACAGAACGGGCAGTGTAGCCTGATGGTCAGAACGGGGGCTCTGGCGTCAGTGGTGACCAGGCTCAAGGGCCAGCTTTACTACTTCCTGTCTGTGTGCCAGCGAGTCTGTGCCACAGTTTTTCCACCTGCAAGAGAGGGATACCAATGACAGCTACTTCAGTGAATTACTTTCTGGACTGTTGCAGATGCCATACCCCCTCGGTTCACCTGGGAGGGCCCTTGCTGTTAGCTCTCATTCTTGTCCATGTCTTTGTGTCTCATGTTCTGCTGAGAATAGAGGAGCAATCTGGAAAGTTTAAGACTTCAAGGAGTGAGACATGAGCTCCATTGCCTTCAGAGGGACCATTTTAGGGTTGTTCTCCTTAGCCTTTCTGTGGAGGCCCAGCAAGACTGAGGCCCAGCTGGCTGCACTGGTAACCAGCTTCTAAATGTACACGGTAGAGGCTTCCCTTCCTTTCCCTTCATTGTGCTGCCCAGAATCTCCTTCCAGATAAACCCACGTGCCCAGATTCTTGTCTTGGGGAAATGAGATTTTTTTTTTTTTTTTTGCGGCACCGGGAATTGAACTCACAACCTCGCGCCTGCCAGGGCAGGCGCTTAAAGCACTGAGCCAAACTCCCGGCCCTGGTTTTTTGAGGCAGGGTCGCACTATGTAGCTCAGGCCGGCCTTGCACTCGCGTTGTAGCCCAAGCCGGCCTCGAACTCACAACGCTCCGCCTACCTCAGCCTCCCGAGTGCTGGGATTAAAGGCGTGCGCCGCCACGCCCGGCCTGGGAAATGAGATATTGCTGAGCACTCTGCCTGCACCTGCCCTCCTGTCCCCCACCACACCTTCCTTGCTGGTTTGCTTCTCTTTTGAATAAATTGTTCTGAAATGTGATTTTGAGCTGAGCATGGTGGTGCATGCCTATCATCCTGGTGCTCTGGAAGGCTGAGGTAGGAGGATCATTGTAATTTTAAGCCTTGCTTAGGTAAGTTAGTGAATTAGTGAGACCTTGTTTTAAAATTAAAAACAAAACAAAAAATGGGCTTGGGATGTAGCTCAGTGGAAAGGAAATGGGATTTGTACCAATCCTGGATGCCTCCCACCAAAAACAAAACAAACCAAACCAAACAAACAAACAAACAAACAAAAAAACCAAAGAGAAGCATTTTGTGGCTTGGGGATAAAAGCACTCTGGGCTTTTTGGGGGAAAGGATATGAAATTGGGATCCCACAACTCATTGTCCTTAAGCAGCAAAATTCTTTGCCTGGTGATGTCCCCGCTAATCTTGATGAAGCTACCAAATAGGTGACACTGCTTTCCTGATCTGAAGATCTTGCTCTGTGAAGTGGCAAAAGAAATTTTTTTTTCCATTTGGAGCCAGTGTGCTGCATTTGCTGATGGCAGGGTTTGGCTGGCATAATTAGGGGAAGACACTTTGCTTCCTGTGGACGCAGAAGTCTAAGTTGGGCAGAGGCTGCAGAGCCTGCCCTCTGATGTGCACGGAGGTAGTCTGGCTCACTGAGCCTTGATCAGGACTTTTGCTCTTGGTCTGTGAGTGGACACTAAGCACCAGATCTGCATAGCTGGGGGCTGGTATATGATGGCCTTGTCCCTTTTTTGTGATTCACCAATAGCTACCATGATCACACTCTCCTGCTGTACTGAGTGTTCTGTTAGCTGCATGGCCTTGAGCAGTAAGTGTTCTCACTACTCCCATTTCTCAGAAGAAGCAATGGACCTGCCCCAGTGCACCCTGATAGAAAACAGAGGCCCAATTTGAAGATAGGATGGCCCAGAGGGATGGCTCAGAGGGAACACATGGGCAGCGTGGCTCGGAACTTGAGGGACTGGGTGCTGAGCATGGGGCTCCTTGCAGGAAGGAGTGGCTACTCTCTCCGGCTCCCTGGAGCCCCAGGCAGCTGGGTTTCAGGAACTTGACCTTGGGAATGGGCTTCTCTGAGAATGGTGAGGTGGGGAAGCCAACACTGGGGGGCGTTATGCCCCCTTCCTGTGTGGCTATTTCCTTTCATGTGGAGAGAGGAGAAAGGAGAGGTTGTCCCAAAGGGGCCTCCAAGCACGCAGGGCAGGAATCTGGTCCCAGCTGTGCGAGGCTGTGTCTAGAGCCTGGGATTTACTGTACTGCAGCCAGCTGAACAGGGCGTGGAGGGAAAGGGCATTCCAACTCTAAAGGCATTGGCCAGGCGGGATCTTGGAGCCAGAGAATTCACCTGGGCCCACATTTTACAAAAACCTGACTCTCATGGGGGCAGGTCTTGATGATGGGGGGGTCCTCCAGGTGGAGAGATGCTGAGATACTTCCTACAGGACAGGGTACACCTCAGCAGTGTGAGATGACATGATTGACTCATCACTGTCAATGCCATCCTCCTCCTCCTGAGGTTCAGGCCCCACCCCGTGAGGTTAGAGCAGGCTGCTCCTATACAGTGCCTCCCTGTGGGAAGGACACCAAGGTGTTTCCTCCAGGGAGGAGGGAGTAGGCCACTTCTCTGGTTTGCCAAGTGACAGGTCTGATGTCAGCTCTCATGGGCAGCCCACAGACTACAGAGCTGTAGTGATTCTGAATAAGAGCCTTCATGTTTCCCATTTCACAGATGAAGAAACTAAGACTAAGGATATACTAGCTGGAGATCACATAGCAAATAAGTGGCCAAGTCAGGATTCTAACCAAGACCTGCTTGAGTGCAAAGTGGACGAGATCCACTCTGACACCGTTATTTTGTGACAACATCATTTAATAGATACCCTGGCGTGTGCTGAGGGTCAGGGGAAGGGAAGGAGGGTGTCAATCTTTAGCGATACCTTTCATTAAGACCTTGTAATTACCAGACTTGTGTAAAAAGCAGATAATCTGCTACCATTTTAAAGTCATCAGTGGAGGGGGAGAAACACAACTCGTAAATACTATTAGCTGCTCTCCAACTTTGTTGAATTGAGCTGATGTTTTCGATGTTGACTTTCCCAGCTATCAGCTTAACTCTATAAATCCAGTTGGCGTGTCTTTATTCAGATAAAACCCTAACACTGCAAGTGTGGCAAATTAGATGCAAATGCCCCCTTTTTATTTTAAGTATACTTAAAGCTGCCTTGCCAATGCAAATTTTATAAGAAATCTCAACCAGCTAGGACAGACTTAGCTGTCAGCAGGCAAATGCTTTCATTTTGGTCCCAGGCAAGGGAGCTGCCTGCTTTTTTTTTTTTTTTTTTTTTTTCCTTTTTGCCCCTGCAGACTGAGATAATTAAAACTACAGAGAAATAGTTTTAAATATACATGATACACACAGTTCCTTAAATTATGGGATAATGCATAAATTCGCCTATTACCATATTTGATAGCGGTCTCATTGACCCAAGCTGCAAGGTGGGGGCAGTGGACAATGTGATTTTCTTC
>RJWM01047238.1:0-11988 GCA_004363535.1 Dasyprocta punctata
CTTCACCATACACTCACTTGAGAGATTGGGGATCTAGACCAGGTCCCCAATACCTTTCTTTCCTCCCACCCCCTCATTTTGACTCTGTCTCTATCTCTGTCTCTGTCTCACTCTCTTTCTCTCTCTCTCTCTCTCTCTCTCTCTCTCTCTGCCTTTGTCTCTGTCTCTGTCTCATTCACATGCTACTATGTGAGGATACAATGAGATGAGAGTCATTTAGAAGATAGCAAGTGAGTCCTCACCAAATACTAACCAAGCTGGCACTTTGATCTTGGACATCTAGCCTCTAGACTTCTGAAAATATAACTTTTTTAAGTCAACCAGTCAATGGTACTTTATTTTGAAAGACCAAATAGAATGAAATATCTAGTCTTAGTCTGCAATTCGATGAGACTCTTACAATTAGTGCATGATCTCATAATGAAACTTTGGGCATTAACCAACATTGCAATGATTCAAAGATAAGGTTATGTACAATATTCATACTCAAGTGTATGGGTCTTAAAATTCTACCCATTTATTTTTCATGATGTGCTTATAAATATAAAAGATAAAATATGTTCCTTTCTGAAATATAGTACACATAAACACAAAGAATTAAAAATTTGTATTAGAGTCATTTAAAAAATATACTACCATACAAACTGGCTGAAATAAATTATAATGTGAATCATAGTCGAATGTGATACAAGGAAAGAAGAACATGTGGCAAGATCATGTAGAAATTGGTTCAATTAACCATAGAAATATATCATTTAAATTTTATAGGGTTCAGTTGTTTGAAACAGTGAAAATACAAAATAGAAATATTTACTTTTAATAGTAAAATTTTCTTACTGAGACACATGACAAAAGCATAATGCTAGCTAAATATTTCTCAAATATAAAATGGTAGGGCAAATCTTTCCAAAGAGCTTGCTATACTATAACAAGATGGCAATGCAAGGTGATAATGTCATTCACTTACTGCACTTTCAAAACAATTCCAAGTTTAATGTTAAATTAGAAATTGGGATTAAAATAATTTGACTGTTTTGAAAGATTAAACAATCTAAATTTTTATAACAGCATTTTCAAGTATTTCTTAATATTATAAAGCATGTTACCCTATTCCCTCACTTCCTCACTTTCTGGTAGGCCACAGGCAATTATGTAAACTCTTCAAGTTTCAGTTTTCTCTTGTATGATATTAGGTCACTACTGCATGCTTCTCATTTGTGTATGTCTGTGTGTATGTAAAACTCCTAGGTCAAAATACAGAATAATCTCTATAACTACGTAGAGCCATCTTGGCTTCTCTGTACAGAAACGCACATGCTTTTCTCTCTTACATCCACCAGTGTGTTCATCTTTTGTTGACCTTCAAACAGAATTATGCATTACGTACTATTTCATACCTGCATAGTTGCATAATAATTAAATGTCTAAGTCAATTTTCTCATCTCTGAAACACAGTAACTGATAACTACAAATTAAACAAGAAGTTTATTTTGGTTCATGCTCTATTGAGGGTTCAGTTCATATGTGTTTGGATCCACATCAGAATGGCATGGTAGGGGAGAGTTGTTCATGGAATGGCAGACCAGAAGCAGAGAGAAAGTGAAGGGATGAATGTGAAAGAGATAAAACCTTCTAGGCCATAGCCCTCTTCCTCCAAATCCCACCTCCTAACAACTAGTCAGCTAGAAATTCATCAGCAGACTAATTAATGATGATTACCAAGCCTTCATGATCCAATCACCTCCCCAAAACCTCACTTACAAGCACATGAGGGTTTAGGGGCACATCTATGTGTAAAACATAACATGCAAAGACATTTATATTGTGTGACTTTGAAGTTTTTCTTCTCTATTGCTTAATTATACTTTATTGTGTGAATAAAAGACAATCTCTTTTCCTTTCCATGTTGGTAGACATTTGAGTTAAGGTTTTGACAATTACTGTTGAAACCAGCTTTTCTCAGTGAGTATAGGCACTAATTCCTCCTAAGTGCATATTTAAAATAGTTGCTACACCAGGATTAGGTACATGCTTTGTTTGATTGGTTGAGTAGTCATATCTCAATTTAATTGCCCATGTCATTCAAACAAATTATATCTCAGACTAAATCTGATTCATTTTAGATCTAATTTTATTAGATCATCTCTCAAGTATTTTCTTAGTAATTGTCAAACTTATAGAAAATCAAGCATAATAATTTAGTGGAGCAAGATGTGAGTAATATAAACAAATTTCCCCATGGGCAGCTTACTGTTTCCACTTTTATCCTGTGAACTATGCTATCAATGTCATGTTTTCAGATTCTGGGACTGTGATTTAAAAGTCTGAAGTTTAGATGTTATAAGAATGATATCATTCTGGGAAGATGGCAGAACAATAAGCAACAGAGTAAACAGTCTTTCTGAGAGATACAGTCCAGATGCTGGAATATAGCATCATGGGGAAGGCAAGAAGGAAGGAAGTGGGTCCTCTGGACCCAAAAATAATCTAAAGTGAGAATTGAGCCCCCAGAAAGAGTACAAAGAAAAACTTAAACAAAAGAGAAGGTGGTAACTGGCAGCACCTTTGCCTGCGGCTGGACCCACTGTGCAAGAGGAGCTGTTGGAATCTGGGGACACACAGTCAAGGTGATGCAGCAGTTGGAAAACCTAGAGGTCTCTGCAGAGAAAGGCACTATTGGAGGGGAGTGGTGGACCTGGAAGACTGCACTGGCTGGCAGTGAGTGCAGGGGACTCAGTCCTCCCATAGGAGAAAGCAATTGTCCAGGAACCATTTTAGAATAGGATAAGTCCAGAACCAGAACTGTTGCCAGCTTCCTCCAGCAGCACCTAGCTGGGTGCAAACACATGAAAATTGAATGGACTGAGCCCTGCCCCCATGCACATTTTAGTGGCGATCACAGAGGTTCCCAGCAGGTAGCCAGCTTGGTCTGGAGGCAACAGCTGGCCCTGCCTCCATGCACACTACTGGTGACCAGCCCAGGTCCACAGGCAGCAACCAGTCCTGCCCCTGTGCACACTCCAACAGCTATCAGGGAGCCAACACAGGCTGGGAAAAGTAAAAGACAGTCCTGAACCAGCACACTCAATGACCAGTATCAGATAACCCTAGCCAGCACTGTCTAGAAGAACCAAACAGTCTTGCTTCACAGAAATTGTAGCCAATGTGGGAAGTTCCTGGGACCCCAGTACCCACTTGTCCAGGAGAAGCCAGGAATATGTCAAGACAAAGAAGCAAAAGGCAGTCTCTGGCCTCCAATCCAAGCAGAGCAAGTACAAGAGATGCAAAAAAGGAAGAGATTGAGAGTTGCACACTTAAAGTTTCTAAAGTGATGGCAACCAAAGTAAAGAAACAATTTCACAAGGTTATAAAAGAAATTAGAACAGAAATACTAACTCAGGTAAAAGAAGAAATGAAAAACATAATAAAAGAATTGTTAAGCATCTTTAAAAAAGACATAGATAAAAAAATGGAGAAGCATAGGAAAATGAGGGAAACCATGAAAGACCAATACAAAAAAAAGATGTAGAATGCATGAAACAGATTCAAAGAGATATCCAGGAAATTAAAAATTCCATTGTAAGCCGGCAAAACCACTTGAAAGAATCTGAAGATAGGCTTTCAAACCTTGAAGACGGGTTTGCAGCTTGTGATCATCAAAGAAAAGCTCACTTTAAAAAAACAAGGAACCTGGAAGTAACAATTCTATGGCTACAAAACAACCCAAAGAAACAACTAAGAATAATAGGTGTGAGTGAAAAATCAGGGGTCAAAACAAATGACGTTAAAAGTCTGTTTACAGAAATAGCACCAGAAAACTTCCGAAGCATGAGAAAAGGAAGTGAAGCATATAGAACTCTAGCTAGCCATAACCAAAATGCACCCAGACATATAATTATCAAGATCCCAGACATTCAACACAAGAATAGAATATTGAAAGCTATTAGAGAAAAGAAACAGATCACCTATAAAGGAAAACCCATCAGAATCACAACAGACTTCTTAACACAAACCATCAAGTCAAGAAGAGCTTGGAGTGATGTATTTCAAGTCCTGAAAGAGAACAATTTCCAACACAGATAGATGTACCCTGCAAAACTATCTTTTCGAAATCAATGGAGAAACAAGAAACTTCCAATACAAAAAACAACTGAAGGAATTTGTGACTACCCAACCAATCCTAGAAAGAATACTGAAGGACATTGTAGAAAGAGATAAAAAAAAGACCACAGCTCCAGAAACAGTGGCAGAAGGGTATCACTGAGTGCGGTGGACAGTTGAATGGAGAGGAAAAGTCGGCAGCCAATGACAGGAAAATAT
The DNA here is from genome assembly GCA_004363535.1 of Dasyprocta punctata. Taxonomy (NCBI): domain Eukaryota; kingdom Metazoa; phylum Chordata; class Mammalia; order Rodentia; family Dasyproctidae; genus Dasyprocta; species Dasyprocta punctata. The sequence continues at coordinate 4,321 of RJWM01047238.1, forward strand.
CATGGCAGAGGTGAGGCAGTGCATGTTGGCCATGACCATTAATGTAGATGGCCTCAATTCACCAATAAAAAGAAACACAGGCAGAGTTGATCAGAAGACAGGATCCTTCAATGTGTTTTATACAAGAAACACATTTAACTCAAAAGTGGGTTCATAGACTGAAAGTCAAATGAGAGAGAACAACGTTCTATGTGACAGGGAACCAGAAAGAAGTGGGGTAACTTTCCCTTTAGCTATAGAATGGACAAGAAAGACATGGCATTTTTATACAATGGAAAGTTATTCAGATATAAAGAAAGATAACCTTGAGGCTCTTGTAGAAAAATGCATACAACTTGAGATCATATTCATAGATGAAATGATTCAGAGTCACATGGGTGAGCATCAGGTTGTCTCCCTACCATGATTTGAATCTTGTATTGCTTTTTCATTGTTCTGTTTAGATTGGCTTTATTCTGTTTCAGTTCGTCTAATTTCATTATATTTGATGGTATGGACAGCTATTTCAAAGATAACAAAATATATTATGGTAACCATTATTGATTTCCTATTATCTTGTTTTGCTGTATTGCTTTCATTGTTTTCTTTTGAATGTTTTTACACTATTTTGATTTGTTTGATCATATTATGTCTGATGATATAGGCAGCTACTTAGAAGATAATACTCTTGTTATGGTAACCACTGTTGTTTTGCTACTGTCTTGAAGTCCTGTATTACTTTCATTGTTGGTTTTTTATTGGCTTTATTCTGTACTATCTTGTTTGATTTTATTATACCTGATGGCATGGGCAGTTATTTTGAAGATAATAAGAGGCATTATGGTAGCCACTATTCATTTCCTTTTATCTTTTTTTGAAGTCATGTACCATGTTCATTGTTTTGTTTTGATTGACTCTATTCTGCTGTATTTCATTTGGCTTTATTCTCTTCAAAACAAAACAAAATTTTTTTAAAGAACAATATCAAAATTTTCTATTTCCTTAATTTTTCTAGTCATAAACTTTCTAAGGCAATTTATTTGTCCATCCACTCAGGCTATTTTTGTAAATGAGCAAAAATCTATGATGTTGAAAAATGGCCATATTAGTATCATCTTCCCTTAAGTGGTCTTTCACAGTGAAGGGAAGAGAAATAGTTAAAAATACTCCATTTTATCTGAGTTCAAGTTCATTGTATTCCAGAATTACATCTCTGAATGGGATAAGTAAAATGTATTGAAAGTCATGTGCTTCACAAACTTCCCCTCAGAGTTACCAAGAGAAGAAAGTACATTGTCTGTTATAATATTCTATTTCACAATGAAGTACCAGAACTTTTTTTCTTGTGGGATGCTGACTGTTATTCTATATCCTTTACTCAAAAGTTTATATTTCTTCAGTTTAAGAGCTATCAAAATTTTTATTTTGGAACTGAGAATCAAACTCTGGACCCTGTGCTTGCCAGGCAGGTGTGATGCTGTTGAGCTACATTCCTTGCAGATTTTTTCATTAAATTTTTAAAGAATGTTCAGTAATTTTGTAGTAAAAGACATGCTACTTTTATTCTTTTTATGATAATGTAATTTTTCTTTACATAGAAATTATGAGTTTTTAATAGAAAGTATGTCTCATTAAAAAATAAAATTCAGTTAAAAATAAAAAACAAATTCACTTTAAAAAGCTTTTGCACTGAGCATAGTGGTGCATGCCTGTAATCCAGCACTTGGAAGACTGAGGGAGGAGGATAGCCATGAGTTCAAGGTCAGCCTGGGCTATATAAGTGATTTCAAATCCAGCCTGCACTATACATTGAGATTTTGCCTCAAAAAAATAAGTCTTCAATATCAGGAGGCAGCAATACAGTTGAAAACATGATTTTAGGTTAAGAGAGTATTGAAAGCTGGGTGTGGTGGCACACACCTTTAATCCCAGCACTCGGGAAACTGAGGTAGGTGGAGCGTTGTGAGTTCGAGACCGGCTTGGGCTACAACGTGAGCAAGGCCGGCCTGAACTACATAGTGTGATCCCGCCTCAAAAAACTAGGGCCTTGAGTTTGGCTTAGTGGCTTAAGCACCTGTCTGGCAAGCATGAGGCTGTGAGCTCGATCCCCGGTGCCACCAAAAAAAAGAAAAAAAAAAAGAGAGAGTATAGAAGGCTTTACAAGACACATATCTAATATGACATTTATGCCCTTTAAGGACAATTTAAAATTTGAATATTTGAAATGATTATTAGAAAAGAATGGGTTAATACTTGTGGGGAAAAACAATATAAAGAATAGTTGCCTTGCACATTATATTACACAGTATATCATCTTATGATATATGCATAGTACTATGGTGAAACGTGGTCAGCAAAGTCTAAAAAATAAATGATATTTCCAATGCTGCTTTCTCTCTGACTCTTAATTCATAGATACAATCAAGAAAACTCCAGTGGAGCAGCAATTTACATCCTCAAGACCTCTTCAAATTTCACAGTGCACTATTCTGCATTTGCTGAATGCTTTTCCTGTTGGGTTTTTGAAACACTTTCTTTATCTCTAGGGTAAAAAAAAATACAGGAGAAAAAAATCAATTTTTGTGATTTATAATATAGTCATATCTGTCAAAATATGCACAGATTTTATATGAGTAGCACAATTTATTTATATTAATTTGTGGAATTTCTGGTTATATTATAAAATTAAGAGTGATTTTAAAGTAGTGACATGTTTACTCTCAAAATTTCTCTTTTTTCTGGCTATGCCCTTTCTTTTTCTGCATTTCATAATCTTCACACACTCTTAAATTCTTCCATATCATATATACATACATTTGATAAAATATAATTGTATATATATTTCATAAAAATATATATATTTGTGTAGACATATATATGCATGCTTACGACATTATAATTAATCCAATTAGTGCATCATTTATTCTGAGAATTTTCTTATGTCCTTGTAAATAAGAATTATTTTGCTACCATATTAATTGCACAGACATGGCTAGATTGCTGCTAGAATTCTATTCTTTGTAACACTTTAAAGTTAGGATAACATCTGGGTTAGAATATTTGAAAAGAGTAAAATGAAAAAATTAAATGGAATATCAGTGATTGGTAAATTATAAAATTATAAGTACAAAGGAAAATAATAAATTGAATAAGGAATAACAATAAAATATTGCAAAAATATCTTATTCTATAATATTATTTTGCATTACATTACATGAGTTATAAAATATTTTGTGTAAAACATTTGTAAGAATTTTTTTCAATTTTTCACTTTTCTGTATTCTGTTAATGTGAATAAAATAGAGACTGGGACTGAAGTTAAGCCTTGTATGAGACCTCAACTTCTCTTGATTTAGAAGTATAAGGGAAACAATTTAACTACTCTAACTACATCCAAGGTGTGATCAGACTATACAAGGAATGTTTACATTTTTTAAAAAAATGTATTTCAGTAAAAAAACACATTGCCATTTATCCTTGTCAAAATGCTCGCCCTCACTTCGAACACATATACTCATCATTCCTGCTACTTTCTGAAACAGTTCTGGAAATCCACTTTACAAGATGTAAAGAAAAATGTGGTGAATGCTGCTGTACAGAACTGTCCAACAAAAGTGAATGCTCCTAAAATCTTCATGATCTGTCTGCATAAACATTATTCACTGAATCAAGCATTGTAGGACTTCAGGCTCTTCCCCTAAGTCAAAATGACCATGAAAGGAAAACATATTGAATCAGTTCAGGGCAGGGAAGCAGACGCAACAGCATAATTTGACATGAAAAAGGAAAAACAATGGGATACATGCATTTTAGTATAAGGCTGTATTTTGAGATCATTCATTAATTGATTAATTAATTGAAATGAGTATTTTACTGTACTTAATATTGTAATACTCCAGATGAAGCATTTGAATTCCCCTTTCACTAAATATCTCGATTAATGTTGCAATATTTAAGTAGAAATTAAGCAAAAAATTCATTTTCTTTATTTATTAATAAGGAATAGAAATTTCTTTCCCGTTTAGTAATTAACAGAGCATTTTTTGAAAACTGAATGTAAAAATATAAGAACTGAACCCATAGCCATAAAATCATCATCTGAACAAATATTACTAGAGGTAAGACAAAATCATTTTGATATACATGGAAAATGTGGTGTAATGTGAAAAAGAAAACCAATGGACATGAAAATGAAATGAAAAAGAGGACACTTTGAAATTAAAAGTCTTATGAACAGTGTTTTATAAGTAAGGATATCTACTTAAAATGTGTGTAGATATGGATTAAACATTGGAGGACAGATACTCTTAATTTTCTTCTTTAAGGATGTGCTTATTAATTGTTTCTATTTGACAAAGCTAATGAATATTGTACCTCCTAATAAACAAAAAATAAACTAAAGAAAAAAACAAACTATACTTGTAAGTAAGTAAGAATTTGTAAGTAACAGTTGGTTTGGCTGTGAAAACTATTTTTGATTGTAGTTTTTATTTTAAATATATTTCCAACATTAAAATGTGGTCTGGAAAATGTGATATGTGTTTAAATATTCACTTTGGTTCTAATACTCTGATATTTATCAGTATTTTATTTTTAATAATAAGCTCTACAAAAAATTGATTTTAGTGATCTTTTTGACCTTCATGAAATCTAAGTTTCTTTATAACACACACACTTACACACTCCAGTGTGGATATGAGCCCTTAAAACTGGAAGTTAAAACAGTACATTTAACTTTCTAAGAAACAAACAAACAAACTATACTTTAAATACAACACTGAGGTTTGCCAGTATACATGGTTAATTCTGCTTTTGTGATAACCTATCAACAGTAGCCTTATAACCACAAAGTCATGTTTGATGTTTTATTTCTCTTGTCCACAATATTACCATACCATGTCAACGATGCATATATTTCCTACCTGTGGACAAATGTTAAAACTAGAAGAATATAATTTTGTAGCTTCTTTTTAAGTATGGCATTTTTGCTTCTTAAGATTCCCCAGAAGCTGTTTGCACACAGGGTCTCAATATGAACAGATGGCAGTCAAACAATTAGTTATTCTGCAGTAATGTACCCATCTGAAATGAATCTAGCTATTAACTTTGTCACAACAGAACACAAAATACTTCACCACCCATAACAAAACATCTCTGTATTTTGGACACACTCTGCCTATCTGTCCTACTCCATGTCCTCTAGGAAACAACAAATGCTTGATTTATGGTGTTAAGTTGACTTTTAGTGTGTATACTTATAATGAAATACAAACATACATAATTTAGTCCTTTTTCTTTTCCAGAATGACCTGTTTACTTCAGCATCTAGGGTGACTTGAAGAACAATTACCCTTTAAAGAAGTTAGCACAATATCAAATGTAGAGAAAGTCTTAAGTTGGAATATTTATCTAAGCAAAAGTGACTTACCTGGTGAGGTGGTGTCAGGCCATTTTACTGAGAAAACAAACAGGAGTTATTCTGTAGGTATATGAAACAGTAAGATAATCACATTTAAATAATCTTATTTCCCTGGTTGCTTTGAATGTAGCAGTTTCTCTTTCCTTGTTTTCGTTGACCTTGACAATTTTCATGAGTACTGGTGAAAAACTGTTATAGGCAGATATGTTAGAAATTAATATACAGTCAGAGAGGTACTGGGCTTTCAAGGACGTCAGCAAAATAAATAAATAAATAAATAAAGACAACAGAATTGTAGCTTGAGGTGCACCTGAATAAAACCAGTCTTCAAGATAAAATGCCAGACCTATGTGATTCCTTAACCTCCACTGTTCTTTAGAAACATTCTTCATTTTCTGGGGGCACAATCTCAGCACACCTGACATCTAACAAGTCTGGAGTTATATTTCTCCTATAGCAAAGCTTTGCAGAATATCTCCCAACTGGAATATGCTTAATGATTATTCTGATGACTAAGCAAGGACTCAGTCATTTTGGGAGGAAGACCATAGACACTTCCATGATATCATATCTGTAACGCAGTCTACTTATATAACCTAGCACCTGGATTACCCAGTCCAGGTAGCACTTTGCAGTTTTCACCACTGACAGGTTACTTGTCACCACCTCTCTGTAGCCAACTCCTTGAGATATGGGCACTATATGTAATTACTGCCTGAGAAGTGAGAGGTATGCCAAACACTGAAAATACCAAACCCACAAGAATCATTTGAAATTCTCAAGGGGATTTGTCCATTTATCCCGTTCACTTGCCTATTCAGTCATTTACTACTGTTCGTATGGACTTGTGAACATTTCTCAGGTTGCAATTTAATTATACTCTATTTTATTCCTGAAATTGGTTCAATTTTTGCCTACTGAGAGAGTTTTCAATTCACTCTTGTGTCTCCATCATTATTTAATCATTGTGAATTGTTTGCTATCAAGGAATTTTAAATTTTTATTAGTTTAAAATTTTATTGATAATTTTAAATATTTTGCAATATTTTTTTCTGTATTTATATCTTACAAAGTTATGTTTCAAAATAAAGTAATTTGTATTATTTGATATACTTTATTTTGTCTTTTTACTTTATTAAATTATTACATTTAATTTTACTTAAACATACTTAATATACTTAATTTTATTTAAATATACTTATCCCATATGTTCTTTGTTCATTTACCTACCAACAGTATCTAAATCTTGGTTATTATAAATAGCCAAGATTTTGGTGAATATGGGCTCTAATACTTCTTTGGAGACATTATTTGAAATCTGTTTAATAAGTACTCAAAAATAGTGTTGCAGGGCACTGAGTTAGATAGAAATATTATAGGTAGTCAGACAGCACTAGGCCCTCCAAGGAGCCAGTGCAGAAGAAAAGATTATCTTGTAACTGTGGGGGGGACAGACACCTCTTGCTATGGGCCAGAACTGAAGGCAAAAGATCAAACAAGTACCACCCCATCCTAAGAATAAACATCTGAGATTGATATTCTAAATAGGTCTCTATCACTCTGAGGAAGCCAGAAGGAGCCAGTAACCCAGTCCCTACAGACAAAGGCCCTGCTTTGTATTCATGCCCACTTGCTACTGGACACTCTTCCCCATTTGATCTCGATTTAATCAATTTTACCTGAGCAGTTGCACTTGTAACCTCATTGGTTCACTATAGTTTTGCCCAGCCTCATACCCACCCGCCTTGCAAGTTCCCATTTTCCCCCACCTTGTACCTGTCTTACCTCATGGTTTTTCTCTATAAAAGTCCCTAGAAAACTCAGAGTCTATGGCAACCCACTTGGGGCCACTTCTGTCTCTCTCTCTGAGACAGAAACTTTCTGTTTCTCAATAAATACATTCTGCATTTAACCTCCGTTGTTCCTAAAATTCATTCTTCAATTTCAGAGAACACGAATTTGAACTGGACATCTAGTTTCTTTCCCCTATATCAATAGGATTGCTAAATCACATGTAATGTCTATTTTTAATTTTTAACAAAACTTGGACTTCCTCCAAGATGGCCACCCTGATGACACCGTGACAGGGAGGCTCCCTGAATATACCATCAAAATGCTGGAATATAAACTAATATAATAACAGAGAGAAGGAAAAAAGAGGGAGATGGGTCCTCTGGACCCAAGAAGAATCTAAAACGAGAACTGTAGCCCATGGAAAGAGTAAAAGAATGAAATAAAGGCAGAGACCTGTCTGGAGCGGAATCCAATCA
>RJWM01047239.1:0-11976 GCA_004363535.1 Dasyprocta punctata
GGGGGGGGCACTTGGAAGCTCTGAGCCTCAGTTTCCCTAAAGTCAAGCTCACCCATCTGCAAGGGAAAAGTGACCAGCACTCTCTGTGACAACCATCCTTCCCGAACAATAGAAGTGACACTTACTGGATTTATGAAATGCTTTCATGGACCAGCGGTGTCAGGACACCGTCACAGCATTCCTGGGAGGGAGGAAATGTCACCTGACGCCACCTGAGACCTACGATCCGCCGTGGAGGGCTGCGGATCCCCACAGACAGGAAGGGAGGACGCAGGCGTGGGTGCCGGTAAATGTACGCTCCAGATCGGCGCCCAGGGATCTAGCAGGTGCTGAATAAATCGTAGAGTGGGCGAAACAAAACAAAACTTAGCATTTGCATTGAAATGGAATCTGGGAGGTGGAGTGAGGTTCTCTGGAAGCCAAGTTTTAAATTGACCACTTCTGAATTCAGCAGCCCTGCAGAGTTACATGACCTCGGCCGCTTATTTCCACGGACGAGGGCTCTGGCACTGAATCTTAAAAAAAAAAAAAAAAAAAAATCAGTTGCAGGCAATGTTGCTCTGAATGTTCAGCAAATTATATTTCGGGGTTTGGAGGCTGGAACCCAGGGCCTCAGGCACGCATAGTAGGCCAGGGCTCTGCCAAGGAGGTGCTCGCTGGCCCTGCTGTTTTGAATTTGTAAAAACTTTGTTTGTAATGATCTTGCCTTTAAAATTGAGGCATTACTCCAGTACAGAAAATCCCCAGGCTGCAGCCCTACAACTAGCGCACACAGTGACATCGAGAATATTTTCAGTACCGGGAGGGCTTCAAGTCCCCTCCCAGTCGGAACAACTTTCCTCCGAGTCATTTCTTCCTCTCTTTCTTTGTTTTCATTTCTCATTTTTCTTTTTCCCTGTTCTTAGGATGGTGCTCCCAAAGTTCTACCACTCAGCCACATCCCCACCCAGCCCTTTCTTTTTCTTTTCTTTCTTTTCTTTTTTTTTTGGAGAGAGGGTGTCTTTTTAAATTGCCCATGAGGCTGAGGCAGGAGAATCACCATGAGTTCCAGGCCAGCCTGGGCTGTATAGTGAGACCTTGCCTAAAATAAATAAATAATAACTATAACCTGCTCAGGCATGTCTCAGAATTTTGATCCTCCTGCCTCAGCTTCCTGAGTAGCTGGGATTGCAGGTGTGTGCCACTGTGCCCAGCTCTCCCTAAGGTAATTTCCACTTTTTCTTTTCTTTCTGGGTTTTTTTTTTTTTTTTTTTTTTTTTTTTGAGAAGAGGCTCTGCAGCACCGGCAGGAGTTTGGATACCATATCTGGTGTATCACTGTGCACTAGTTTTTCTGGCTCTTGGAACCTCACCAAATGGAATCATAGGAAAGTTACCCTCTGGGGCCCGGCTTCTTTCTCCCCTGTGTCTGTGTACAGCAGGGGTTTGCTGTCTTTCAGTTCCTGGGAAGCCCTTCATAGTTTACAGCCTAACCTTTCTTTTTCTTTTTTCTCTTTTTTGTTACTGAGAGCCAAACCCACAGCCTTTCACTTACGCAGGAGCTACCCACCCAGCTACACCCTGCGTGCTAAACTCTTCATTCTTTGCCTGTCCTGCTGTGGATGGCCATTATTTTTTCCTAGTTAAGATGTTATGGACAACGCTGCCACAAACCTTATGGAGCCTTCTAGCACTTCCTGCTACTCCTGTCTTGTCTTCTCCTTTTCCTCCTCCCCTTTTTTCTTTTCTTTTCTTTTTCCAGTAGCGGGGACTGAGTCCCCCCTTTACTGTGGAACGCTCCCCACATTTGTGTGTCATTCTTGAGCAGGGACCAGGCTAATCACCTCCACATCCATCCAACTTTAGGATATGTGTCTCCAATACAAGCACTAGAACATCCCTGCTGGTGGACATAAATTTTCATGTCTTTTGGGTTTATGCCCAGGAATGTGTTTTTAGAGTATGATTATGATTTTTTTTTTAATTTAGGGACCTCTCCATGCCTGTAACTGTACAGCTGTGAATAACTTGCACACAGAAATTCTACCCCAACACACATAGGTATATGTAGGTATATATTTGCTGAGTGGAAGCGAAAAGTGAGATGTCCTAGGGACCCATCATTTACTGAATAAAAAACAGTGAACGTCCTTTGTCCTCCCTTCCTTTCCTTCCCTTTCCCTTTCTCCTTCCTTTCTTCCATTTCACGCTGCGATGGAACCCAGGGCTTCATCCATGCTAGGCAAGTGCTCTACCTCTGAGTTCCCAGGTCGGGAGGAATTTGTTAATTCTCCTGCCTCAGCCTTCTGAAGTACCTGGGATTTCAAGCATGGGCCACTACACCGAGCTTCTTTTACGTCGTTTTCAAAGGCAGTGCGGTCTAACAGGAATTCTGGGCTTGGAAGTGCTCACTGAGAGAGACGCGCAGTGGGGACACCAGCCCTGCATCTTGGAGCAACTCTGGCTTCCATGAGCTCTTTCCCTGCAAGGCGACTCGAGTTGAACGTCAGGGCGGTGAGGGGACATGGCCGAGTTCATTCAGAGCTCAGGCTGGTCTGTTCCATAGAACGGAAACGTTCCTGCCTTCTCCATCCAGAAAAACCGAGGGTTCTAGGAAAAGCACACAGAAGGTCTTGCTTTGGGAGGGGTAGTGAAGGACACAAAATATATTCATTCAAAGGTGACTGAAGAAACAAACTTGAGTCCTCGGAACTGTCCTGCACAGCGGGACCCAGTCAAGAGGCCTCCATCGATTCTGAAAGGTTGGGGCTCCTCCCTTCACCCCCTCCGCCTTCTAAGTCGGGGAGGCAGATGGGGACCTGAATTTTCTGAGCTCCTGGCTTGGGTGGAAATGTGCGGGCACCTGGAACAGTGTCCTGGGATCCTGGCCCGCAGAAGGACGGGAAGGCCAGACCCCTGCAATTGTGGGGTGCGGAACCTCACAGCCTCAAGGTCAGTTCGCCAGGCCTGGCTTCCCCGCACTTCCCGAGGTCCCTGGGGAGGGAAAGCATTCTCTTTCCCGGCTGGCACCCAGGATTTTGTAAGATTCTGTCCTCCCTCCTCCTTGGAACTCTCCCGTCCGCCTTTGTGCTTCGCTGTCTCCCTCCGCCTCCTTGGTCCCTTTTTTCTCCCTCTTGTCTCCTGCGGGTGTCTCGCTCTCCACCCCTAAACGGAAACCCAGACACCGCCCCCCCTTTCCCAGGCAACGTGTAGAGGCTCCATTTCCCCTTTGGGCCCGGACATTGCGTGTCCCGGGCTCCAGTTCGCACGTTTTCCTCGGGGTGGGGGTGAGGGTGGGGGTGGGGTTTCCCTGCCCCCCTCGCTCCGCCTCGCCCCGGATCGGGGCCTCCCATCCTTCAGGGCAGTGGCCAAGCTCCCTGGGTAAGGGGTGTCTCAGGCACCCTGGCTCCAGAGCCGCTCATTACAGCGCATCTGGAGGGAGCTGGGGCACTTGCTACTCCCTAGGCCCCAAAGCCCAGGACTCCCCGAAGGGCTGGCACCCCCATTCGCCAGTCACTTCTTCCTCGGGGCGCATTCCCGGGTTCTCCTTGGAGGCCGGGAGTGGCCTCACCCCCCCCCCCAGGAGATGGACACTTTATTGGAAGAGCTTTTTATTCTCTCGTTAAACCTGCCAAAGGCAGGGGAGAGAGCCAGAGAGAGGGAGAGAGAGAGGAGGCAGAGAGAGAGGAGGCGACGGAGGTGGGGCGGGCTCCGCGCCCGCTCCGCTCCCTGGGCGATTGCGGCCGGGGTTTTATGAGCTGCTGTCCCCGCCGCAGCCAATCAGCGCGCGTGGCCGGGGCCTGCGTGTCCTGCGTCGGGCGGCCCGGCAGGGCCAATGCAGGCGCCCTGCGAGCTGGGCTCGATTTAAAACGCTTTGGATTCCCCGGGCCTGGGTGGGGAGAGCGAGCTGGGTGCCCCTTTGATCCCCCACCCCCTGCGCCCCATGAGCCGACCCTCGGCCCCATGGAGCCCGGCAGTTATGCCACCTTGGACGGGGCCAAGGAGATGGAAGGCTTGCTGGGGGCGGGAGGGGGGCGCAATCTGGTAGCCCACTCTCCTCTGGCCAGCCACCCGGCGACGGCGCCGACGCTGATGCCCGCTGTCAACTATGCTCCCCTGGACCTGCCGGGCTCCGCGGAGCCACCCAAGCAGTGCCACCCTTGTTCCGGGGTGCCCCAGGGGGCGTCCCCAGCTCCCGTGCCTTATGGCTACTTTGGAGGCGGGTACTATTCCTGCCGAGTATCCCGGAGCTCCCTGAAGCCCTGTGCCCAGGCGGCCACCTTGGCTGCCTACCCCTCGGACACTCCTGCGGCTGGGGAGGAGTACCCCAGCCGCCCCACCGAGTTCGCCTTCTACCCAGGCTACCCGGGAGCCTACCAGCCCATGGCCAGTTACCTGGACGTGTCAGTGGTGCAGACCCTGGGCGCCCCTGGGGAGCCACGCCATGACTCGCTGCTGCCGGTGGACGGTTACCAGCCCTGGGCCCTGGCCAGTGGCTGGAACAGCCAGATGTGTTGCCAGGGAGAGCAGAACCCAGCGGGTCCCTTCTGGAAGGCGGCATTTGCAGGTAACTCCACACCCTGGGTCCCCTGGGCTCTGAGCGCGGCTCCGCTGGCATTTGCCCGGGCGGCGGAGGAGGAGGAGGAGGAAGACTTGGGGCTGGTGAGGAGGATCTTGGTCCTCCCGGATTGCCTATTAGGACTGGAACAAGGGGTCCAAATCGCCGGAGGACCCAGATGGGGGCCTAGAGGGTCAGCGTTAGGGCTGCTCTGGGTGCTGTCCGAGGCCTCCCTTGCTTTCCCGGAGGCCCTGGGACCAACCTTTCAATATGTCGGAGAGCTCCAGCTCTGTACTGGCTGTGGCCGGTGTCCCTACCCAGCCCAACCCCAGAACAACTATATACAAGCGCCAAGTAACAAATACACAAGCGCGCGTGAGGGTGGGTGTGGGTGCGCGCACGGAGGGACAGAGGACAGGACCCCTCACTTTCTCTTAGGCGAGTTTGCAGATTCCAAAGGAAAACGTAGGTTTCCTGCTGCCCAATGTATCTGCGTGTGAGTGTGTGTGGCATCGTGTGTGAGCGTGTGAGCGCTGTGCATGTGTATGTTGGGAGTGTGTGGAGAGACGCCTTCCCCCTGCACAGAACGAGTGTGGAGAATCCACGGCGGAGCGTCAGAGAAGGCGCGTGAGTGTGGATGGCTGTGGTCCTGAGCGGAGGCCTGGCTGTGCGCGGTGGCTGTGTTTAGAGACCCCGGGTGTGAGCGCAGCGATGGGCGAGTGTGCTGCAGGAGCAGAAACTGAGCGGCGATCGGCGATCGGCGATCGGCGATCGATCGCGAGGCAGCCGGAAGCCAGGGTGCCCCCCTGTGCTTTGGGGGAGCCGAGCACGTGCGCTCTGGCAGCGCCCGCAGGATGACGTAGTCTCGGGGCTGGTGGGGGCGGAGGGCCTGGGTCTGCGCTTGGTTTTGCGCCTGGGGAGCTGAGCGTGCCTTTCCTTCCTCGGTTTCTCTGCCGCGTAGAGTCGAGCACGCAGCACCCTTCTGACGGCTGTGCCTTCCGCCGCGGCCGCAAGAAGCGCATTCCCTACAGCAAGGGGCAGCTGCGCGAGTTGGAGCGGGAGTACGCGGCCAACAAGTTCATCACCAAGGACAAGAGGCGGAAGATCTCGGCGGCCACCAGCCTCTCCGAGCGCCAGATAACCATCTGGTTTCAGAACCGCCGGGTCAAAGAGAAGAAGGTTCTCGCCAAGGTCAAGACCAGTGCTACCCCGTGACGGGTCTCCCTGGCTGGGTGCAGGGGGCAGGAGAGGTGGGGGTGTCCGGGCTTACCAGGAGCCTGTCAGGGCCAGGTGCTGGCAGAGGACTCAGCAGAGCGGCACCCCAAGCTGACCCCTTGGCGGGCCACTGGCTTCTGGAATGGGGCAGGGGGACTTGGGCACCCTGTCAGTGCCAGCAGACAGAGGCCGGGGGCAGGGTCTCCCAGAGAACCGGTCCCTCAACCATTCATCCTCACAGTGGTGATAATCACGATAACCAGTCCTAGTTGCCATGATAATTAGCCTCCTGTCTTCTATGTAGAGCTCCGTAGAGCATTTTAGAAACTGCTTTCGTGGATTGAGCTGATTGTGAATAAACCTGGGAGGAGACCCCTCTGCAGGGCTGCTTCCTTCCGATCCCTTTCCCTCGCCCCCTCCCATTCCAGAGACAGCAGGAAAGCTGGGGACTGGAGAAGGGGCAAAAGCATTCTTCTAAAATGACAGCTGGGCAGGACGGACAGTGAGGGGGTGTCCCCTCGCCCTGCCCAACCCTAGGTCGTACCCAGGCGGAAGCCTCCATCTCTGAGTCTGCTCTCCTCTCTCTTCCTGCCAGAGCAGGGGAGTTTGGGAAAGTGCCGGGCTAAGTCCATGTCCCTTCCTTCATCCCCGAACTCTCAAAACCCTTCCTTTTTTAATTTTATTTTTTGGTACCGGGGATCAAACTCGACCTTGCACTTGTCAGGCCAGCACTTGTGCCGCTGAGCTAGATCCCCAGCCCATAAAACTCCTCCTTAACTGTCCATAGCGGCACTGGCAGGGTTCACTGGGCATCCAGGAGCCCAGGAAATAGCTCTATTGTGGCATTATGGATAGGGCTCCTTGGGGTGCAAGTAGGTCACAGGTCACAAAAAACAGTGGCCGAACCTACCCTCAGGCCAGTCGCTAAGGGCCTGAATAGCCCACCTGGAGGCAAAACCAGAAAATGACTCTGTCACTACCTTTTTTTTTTTTCCTCCCATTTGCTTTCCTGCGACTTCCGGAGGAATTTAGGTCTGGGGGTGCAGCAAGCCCTTTTGGGGATGAAAAATCAGCAGGCAGTAGGAGGCCAAAGACCCAGGCCCCGGGTTGAGAAGCCCTGCATGACCGACGTCACAGTGGCCTCAGTCTTCCCTTCTTTTCACCATTCTCTGGCTCAGTTCGCACACCCTGAACCCGGGGTGCACGGAGGATGGAGCGGTTCCACCTCTGCTTTCTGTGTCCACCAGACTGAGACCCACCGTGCCAACCCTGGCAACCTGGGACAGCTCCGCTGTTGGCCGAGCCGCCACCTTGAGAAGGCCCCGAGGTCTCCACCGCTGTGTGGGTTTCCTGACACCTTGTTATCTAGGCCCCACGCGTGGAGGGACCTGGGCCTTGCTGCAGCCTGGCAGGGTGAGGGTCCCCAAGATCCTGGGATGCATAGGCCTGAGGTCTGGACCCAGCAGGTGGTGGCGGGCAGTGGCCAGCACTCAGATGCTGCCGTCCCAGGAGCCCTGAGGCCGCCGCCACAGCCAAGGGGTTCCAGTGTGCCTGGTGGGACCCAGCCCTGGCTTCTCTCCCGGGAAAGAACGAGGACGGAAGCGGCTCAGGCTCCTCTAAATCTATTTAGGAAAGAGGGGCTGCGTGGGGTGAGGGAAAGGAAGGGGGGCCTCCGGGATGGGGGTGGGAAGAGGAGGAGGAGGAGGAAAGCCATTTCGTGACTGATGAGAAAGTCTTTGCAGGCAGACCCCGGCCTCGCAGATTTCAGTGCAGAGGGAGGGCACGTGGGGTGGGAAGGGTGCCAGACGGGGACTCGAGGGGTAGGGTCCCCATCCCGCAGGGCGCAGGATGGATTAGCATCTCAATGACCAGAGATGGCTCAGGGGGAGGCTGGGAGGCCGAGGGGCCTCTGGACTTCCAGGGTTCTAACTCCTCCATTCTGCTATCAGGAACTGAAATGGTCGGGACATCTCTATTTTTCCGCTCATAATAATTTCAAAGCGAACAAAAGATGTTGCGGGGGGGGGGAAATCTAGGGATTTACTCAGCTGCCAGTGTGTGTGGATGATTAAGAAGACGCGCGCGCCCCCTGCCGGCAGATCTTCACCACTTCAGGGGACCCTCCCGGCCGGCCTGACTGGGAATTCTCCAGCGAGCAGCGTGCGGGTTTCCGGCCGCCTGGGGCCTCGGGTCTCCGGGTTGGAGGCTTCCGGAGCCGCCTGGAGTTCGGCCCCCTGGGCATCGACAGAACTGTCGGCTCAAGTGTGGGTCCGAACTCCGAGAGACCCAGGCGAAGGGCGAGGAGGATCTCAGTGGCGATCCGCCTGGACCCGGGTCTTCGTCCCAGGGGAGTAAAAACGCATCCCCTCCTCCTCGCCCTAAGTGTTCGCGGTGGAGCCCCCGACTTTACTCCTGATTGATTGGTATGGAACTTGTGCCCCTTCCAAAAAAAATGAATTTCGTCTTGTATGAAATCCTTCTATGGAATCCTTTTCCGAACATCTATTTTCCTCCCGGAGTGAAGGACGCCCAGCTGCCGCCGCCGCGGCAGTTGAAATCGCTGGTTTATTTGTATGGAAATGGCAACAAAATTCGCCTCTCCACGCGGACTCGCCTGCAGCGGTTTCCTTTTAAATAAAGGCGAGGTGAGCTACCGGAGAGCACTCTTGCTTAATTTACAGCAAACGTCCGCGCAGCGTGTTCGCCACGGGAAGCTTCGAGCGGCCTCTCCCAGGTGCGGACCTGCAGAGCACGCGCGTTGGGGCCTTTGCGCCTGAGCAGGCGCGGCGTCGCTCTACGCTGCCCTCCCCCCGACCCCCTTCTCATCCCGCCGCTTTCCGGGAGCGACGAGAAACAGGGTCAGAAGTTCGCGTCAGGCGGGCTCCGGGCCCCGATCACGTCTAACTCCGAAATAAGTGGATTTGATTAGGCCTCCAGAGGCCAAATACACAGGGGGTCGTGGTGAGGTGCGTAGACGCGACCTCCGGAAGCTGTTTTTGAATTTAGACTCCGGCAGCAGCAATGCAGACAGACTCCGCCGGCAAACGTTTCCGGCTGCCCAGAACCCGGCAAGGCCTCAGTGCATCCAGAATCGGCCCCGCCTCCCCTCCACCAGCTGCCCCACTCCGGCTCCCCGCCCCCACCCCGGCGCAAAGGCCCCTCCCCGCTTCCAGCTCCCCGTCACGACAGTTTTATTCAAGGTCCTAAGTACTGCACTTTAATTAGGGTTCCTTCCAGGAAGACACCGTGCCCCCCACCCCCACCCCGGCCTGTCTCATGGAAACCCCAGCACTCCAATCTCCAATGAATTAAAAGAGATGAACAGGTTACCGTCGTCGGCGTGTCGTAAAGAGCGAAGGCGACCGCTTGTAGAAGGGGCCAAATGTTTGTGCCGTATTCTCACCCATCAGAAAGGGCTAGAGCCGCCCCGGGCCCGGGGCCCCCAGCCGGACACCCCGCCCCTCCCTCGGCGCGCCCGGAGATGGATTTGAAACATCCAATGGGGACCGCTTCCCGGCGCGCTCTGTTCAGGGGTGGGGGACACAGGGACCTGAGGAGACGGAAGAATGCATCGGGACCCCCTCCCCGCCCCTGAATTGCCCCCCAAATGGGAGGGTGACAGAGGGCTGCACAGGAATGCAATCTTCCGGAGAAGGGAGGGTAGGGAAGGCGGTGAGCGCCGGCGCCCCGGCCGGGGGAGGGGCAGGGCTTCGCCGTTGAACTTGGAGACCCCGGCGGGTGGTCTCCGCCACCCCGCCCCCACTCGCCCAGCGCTTTACGGGGAAGGAGGAGAAAGGTGACGGGGACAGGGGACTTCTCCGGCCTCGGGACGGACGAGGCCTAGCGGCAGGGAAGGGCCGGAGCCACCCAGAGACGCGCTGGGGGACGCCGAGGATGGCGGCGGGGAGGCCCGGGGCTGCGCACGGAAACACCGGGACGTCGCCCGGGCGTCGCAGCGACGCAGTGGGCGCGTCGGGTCCCGCCCCGGACGCCGCGAGGAGGGGGCCGCACCGCGCCGCGCTCGAAGCTCTCCGTGCCCGGCCCACCGGCCGATGCCTGCGGCGCCCGGGCCTAGACGCGAGCTGGAGTCTGGTCTCGGCTTTCGCAGTGAGCCGGCCCATTGCTCAAGCCAGGGGCCGGCCCGTTAACTGCATGCAAGCGTGGTTTGCTCTCTGACAAGGTAAACTAGCTGATCCTGAGCCAGGGGCGTCTCCGAGCGCTGTCTGGGGGAGCCTCAGGAGGCTCCGGAAAGGGGTCTCCCAAGAATTCGGGGAATTCAAGGTCTCCACCGCTAAGGAGCCGGCCAAGGGCAGACTGTCTGGGAGACCACCTGGTTGGGGCACCTCCTCCTGGTTTCCAGCGACAATGTCAGTCCCTGGGCAGAAGAGGACAAAGAAAAGGCTTCGAAGCATGCGGGACAGGCGTAGTCTTGGCAAAGAACCGGCTTGCTGCAAGCAGCCGAGGTGACCAATGACCCACCCCCCATATGACCTTATGTTTGTTTTTAACTGGATGGAGTCTGTACAAAAAATTAATATTGCTAATGTTATTTTTATTTAAAACTATAACACTTTAAAAAAAATCTTTCGAGAAAACTGGGTGAGAGTTAACCATGGTGACAATGATTCACTGACTTTTCCATAAGGACAATGCTCTGGGCTCTTAAAAACAATCTGCACTGGTTCTTTATCTTCTGGGTCCCACCTTCCGTGTCCCCCAATCCTGGGGGACTTGGGGATCTGAAGAGAACTGGAAGAGGTGTCCACTCACCACGGGCACAAGCACGGCAGGGACCCTAGGCCAGCACAGCGGCATTCTGGGGCCACGTGTCCCTCTCCTCCGCCACAACCACAGCCAGAACCCAACTCCCCGCACCCATCCGGCCCCTCCCCTGCCCTTGCCCCTCAGAGTTGCTGCCCCCAGAAATTGAGACCAAGAGGGCAAGTTACTTGGTGGGCACCACAGTGGCAAACCCTGGGTCACAAAGGGCACCTTCATCTCTGTGCCCCATCTCCAGCAGCCCAGAGACTGGGAAGCCCAGTTTACTTTGCTCCCCACTCTTCACCGAGTTCCCCCAAACTTTGACAAACACCTGCTTCCGCCCGGACCTGGCTGGCTGACTTCACCAATGCCTTAGACCCAGCCCTGTCGTGGGTACAGGACAGACTCTTCTAAATGCACACATAAGTAGACTTAGTTCAATCAGCTGCTCATTGATTGGGTGCCTACCGAGCTCAGGACAGAGCGGCACTGCTCGGGCACAGGCTTGCCTGGGTTCGCGGCCGCCAGGTCTTTGGTCTGAGTCCCGAGCCTGGGAACCGTGTGTTTTGGCCAGGTGGGGCGATGCCTTTGTGAATGGTTACAGTCAGGACAGTCAGGGAACAGGAGCGAGAAAGATTCACAGAGGCTGGAGCAGGGTGTTGGAAAACCACCCGGAAAGATACTCAGAATATCAAATCTGGGCGGGAAGATGGAGAGGGCCGGGAAACACAGGTCGTGGGGGAGAATCGCGGCCTCCTGGCTCCGCGGGTGGGGAACAGGCCAGCGCTTCTCACGGCCTCCTGGACGCCAAGGCGTAGTCTGGGCCCTGAGATCAGACACCCCCTGGTGCGCGACTCCACTGGGCTAGCGCACCGCAGGCTCCCGCCGCGGAGGACGGCACAGGGAAGGGGTGCAACTTTCTGACGGGCGGGGCCCGTGCCCATCCCGGGGGCCCTCAGGTCCCCGCCGCCAGCTTTTGTGTGCCGGTTGGAGCTCGCCGCCCCTCCCCCTCCGTGTACGGTTTTGTCATTGAACTTGAGTCGGGCTATAAACATTCCTGCGCCCCTCCGGGAGCCGGACGCGGGGCAGGGGGCGGAGAGGGCTGCGGAGGAAGCCGGGGCGCAGAGGCCCGGCCCCTCCGCCTAAGCCCGCCTGGCTGTGTCCAGGCGCTTCTGCTCTATTGCCTTCCGGCTCTGCACCGAAAAGCTCCGTGGTTGGGGCTGGGGGCGTAGCTCAGTGGTGGAGCGCTTGCCTAACATTCTGGAGGCCTAAAGTTCTGGAGTTCGGGTTCGATCTCCAGCACTGCCAAAAAATTAGAAAAAAATTAAAAGTCAGTGTAGGCGGCCCGGCAACTTGGAGCACGGTGTTAGCCGGGTTCGGCCTCACGGAATGTTTTGCTTTCGCTCCCAGTTCGTTTACCCGTGAGGCGTTAAATTCCTTGTAATAGTCGAGATTAAAAAAAAA
>RJWM01047240.1:0-11987 GCA_004363535.1 Dasyprocta punctata
CTAACCTTATCTATAGATTCACCTCAGTATCTATCAAAATCTCAGTGAGTTCTTTTTTTCTTTAACTATCTTAACTATTTTTTATAAACATATACATAAGCATATCCATAGTTTTTCCTTCAGTTTGTCACACAAGTGAAACAATACGATGCTTACATATGTGTAACTTATTTATTTCACTGATAAGTATATTCTCAAGACACATCCATTTAAGTATGAAAGTGTCCAGTTTATCGTTTTTTATAGCTGAGTAGTATTCCATTGTATAGAAATACCACATCTTTTTTGTCCATTCCTCAGTCGATAGGCATTTAGGTTGTTTCTAAGATCTGGCTATTATGAACTGTGCTACTATAAACATAGGTGCATATATATCGCTGTGGTATGATGTTTTTTAGTTCTTTTGGGAAGATACCCAGAAGGGGAATAGCTGGGTCGAATGGGACCTCCATTCCTAGCTTTTTGAGAAGTCTCCATTCCCACCAACAGTAAAGAAGGGTTCCTTTTTCCCCACAGTCCCTCCAGCACTTGTTATTGGTTGACTTCTTAATACTAGCCATTCTTTCTGGGGTGAGGTAGAATCTCAGTGTTGTTTCAATTTGCATCTCCTGAATGACCAATGCTTTTTTTTTTTTTTTTTGACCAGTGCTTTTGAACATTATTTCACGTATTTACTTGCTGTTTGTACTTCTTTATCTGAAAAGTGTGTGTTCATCTCAGATGTCCTCTTTATTTTTTTGTTTTTTGAGGCACCAGGGATCAAACTCACAACCTCTCGCCTGCCAGGCAGGTGATGAAGCCACTGAGCAAAACTCCCGGCCCTAGTTTTTTGAGGCAGGGTCACACTGTGTAGCTCAGGCCGGCCTTGTGCTCACATTGTAGCCCAAGCAGACCTTGAACTCACAACACTCCGCCTACCTCAGGCTCCTGAGTGCTGGGATTAAAGGCATGCACCACCACGCCCAGCTTGTCCCAGATCTTAACTGGAGAGCATCCAGTCTTTCCATTAAACCTGCCAGCGACAGGATTTTTTGTGGATCCCTGCATCAGGTCTAAGAGGTTTCTTGCTAGTCCTAGTTTGCTGAGAGGTCTGTTTTGCTTTTTACCATAAACAGAAATTCGTCAAATTATTCTAAATATCTGTTGAGATAATAACGTTTTTCAGTGGTTGTTACAGTGTATATGTAGGGTAACATGAAATAGATTTGATTTTTATTCTTGGTTCCTGGTCACAGAACTCCCTAGACCCATGGAATCTTCTGAATGAAAGCCATCTTTTGTTATTCAAAATAAGCACCTTTGACAGCACTTAAGTTTATACTAACAAGGTGACTTAGGTTGGGACCCCTGGAGTAAATGGTTAGAGAACTAAGAGGCTGCAGTTTTCAGCCTCACTTGCTATCTCCAGGAAGGAGGTCATGGTGCTAGAGAATAAGCCCTTTAGAAGCTTTTTAACCGCAAAATGTGAGTAGCTTCCAGGTTGCTGGGAAGGCTTGTACCTGGAGCATTTCTCTGAATTCCAGGATCCATTCTTGGAATTTTCCCCCATGAAAGGACATTGTGGGAACTCCTGGATTATTTATCAGGAGTGCAGTCAGCAGTGTGGGAAGGGCAGATTTGTGGTTGGCAGCTGAAGTGAGGCAGCCTGTGGGGCTGAACCCTTCACTTGTGGAATCTGAGGCTAATCTCAGGAGACAGTGTTAGAACTGAATCGAATGCTAGGACCCTCCGCTAGTGTCCAGAGAGTTGGAAAATTGCCTAGTATGTGGGGCAAAACCCCATGCATCTGCTCACAGAAGTATTCTATGCTGTACTGTGAGTAGAGATAAAAAGATTTGTTTTTCTGTCACACAGTGGTAGATTTTCCAGTGTTAGACCAGCATTGTGTCTAGAGAAGCCCCTCTTGATTGTGCTTTATTCTTTAAATACATTGCTAAGCTTTGCTTGTAGTGTTTTGTTGAGTATTTTTACGTCTTCATGAGAGGAATAATTTAGTTTTTTTTTTTTTTTTTCTTTCTCATGATGTCTTTGGTTTTAGCACTGAGGTAACGGCTGGCCTCCTAAAATAGGTTGGGAGTTGTTTCCTCTTTTATTTTCAGGAACTTTATATAAAATTAGTACCATTTCTTCCTTACATATGTGCCAAGATCACCAATGAATTTCTCATCCAATTTTTGTTTGTTGGAAGACTTTCAATTTCTATAGTAGATATAGGACTATTCATGTTGTGTTTTGTTTTTTCAATAGACTTTACTTACTTATTTTACTTACTTTTTGAAATGAGGTCTCACTGTGTTACCCAGCCTGGTCTTGAAATTGTGAACTCTACCTGAGTCCTAGGAGGTCTTCCGAAGAGGAAATGGGTACTTTAAGTCACCCTTCACCACCCATGCGTGGTTGTGGAGTCTTGTCACAGAAAAGCTCGTCAGGATCTGTCTGCATGAGTCCTACGCAGATTTATCGGGCAGAGTTAGGAAATAAGAGAAAATAGGGACAGGTCTTCAGCTTGAGCAGTGGACAGGTTCTGATTGGCCAGCTCACAAGAAAAGGAGAGCAGCTGAGGCGGGGCAGGGTCAGATTGATGGGTGTCTCAGTTCTGTTCTGGGAGGAGTCCTAATGACATGACAGGCAGTGCTGGTCTCCCTGAGGTCATTGCTTTTGTTTGTGGAAGTCTCACTCTGCAAGACTCTTCTGGAATCAAGGTGACCAGAGGAATAGGGCAATCATTGGAGACTTCTGGGCATAGTTGAATGTCCCTGAAAATCTGTTCTCTGGTATTCTTAGTCTCAAATTGAGGATGAGATAGGTTATGTAAAATTAGGACTAAACAACCTCATTCTGTCAAGTTTTGGAGAGGCACTTCCTAAATGTAGAACATAAAATGGAATCGACCCAAAGTTTTAGGGTAATAAAAGATACAAAATGAAACTCAAACTTCGTTCTGTTTTTAGTTACCTGCTGGGCATCTGCAGCCCTCCTATCCCAAATACTATTTTGTTTTGTTTACAAAAACTGCCTTTAAGTTCCTGATTGCCTCAGAAGAAAACACAAATCTTGCTTTTAATAAGTAACAGGTTAAGGGTTCAGGAGTTTGTTTTTGGTCTCTGTGTCAAACTTTTTTTTTTTTTTTTGGGTACCAGGGATCTCCCTCATGACCTTGCGCTTGCCAGGCAGGTGCTTATGCCACTGAGCTAAATCCCCAGCTCATGCTCTCGCTCTCTCCCTCCCTCCTCTCTTTCTCTCCCCCTCCCTCTCCCCACTCCTTTTTCATTCTTTCAAAATTGAGGCCAGCTGGTCTGCGTTTTCTTCCAAGAGTTTTATACCTTTGTTTCTTTTTTCTTTTTTTTGGGTAGTGGCACTAGAGATTGAGCCCAGTACCTTTACATCAAGCTATATCCCCAGCACTTTGTTTTATTTTTGGTTTTTGTACTAAACTACATCCCCAGCCCCTTCTTTTTTATTTTGAGGCAGGATCTTGCTAAGTCACTGAGTTGCCCAGGCTGGGCTTGTACAAAGGGCTGGTGATATAGCTCTGTAGCAGAGTGTCCTGTGAAACAAAAGAAAAGAAAGGAACCCATCCCTGTATTCATATGCTAAATTCATCATTAAAGACATTTTGAGGTCACATCAAATATAAGTAATTACTCTGTATTCACCTTTGGAAGACCCACATTCTGTTCCACACTGATTTTTCTTTTCCTGACCTTGCAGGGTCTGGCTTTCTGGAACAAAAAGAAGAATGAGCCTGGCAATAGGGCTGTATGTTGACATTTAGATTTATGTTTTCTGTTTCTGTAGTACATGATGATATATTGACAGATTTGAAACTAAAACACAGAAGGAAAGTTTTCATGTATGAAGTTCATGCAAAATAATGTGTTCATAGTATAATACCCTTTTTAAAGACTGTAATATTTATTTTCTGGTTTTTTTTGTTTTTTTTTTTTTTTTTGGTACCAGGAATTGAATTCATGACCTTGCACTTGCCAGGCAGGCACTGTGCTGCTGAGCTATGTCCCAGGCCCTTTATTTTCAAATATTATAATTATGAACAGCAAATTATTGTGGACTCATATTGAAGGTATGGGTGATGGCAGCAGTAGTCACATTAATTACAATGGCAAATATGACAGATTTCTCTTTCTTTATTTCTTCCTTCATTTTTGAGGGTATTTTGTTGTATTGTGGTGCTGGGGATCCAACCCAGGGCCTTGTGTATGCTATTCAACTGCTCTACCATGGAGCCACACACCCACCTTTTGTTTTTTCTTTTGTGCCTTAGTTTTCTGACCTATAAAATGAATATAAAAATAGTACTTGCTTCGTAGATTGTTGTAAAAATTTATGGGTAGAAACAGTGATGCACTGCTTAGAGACAGTAGCAAGTTCTAAAAAACATGTCATTAGATGATTTTGTGGTGTTGTGGACATCATAGAGTACACTGGCAAAAACCTAGATAGAACAGCCTGGTACACCCCTAGGCGTTAGGGGGAGCCCGTTGCTCCGAGGCTACTCATCTGGCTTGCATATGGTAGGCAGTTGTAATTCAATGATAAGATTTTGTATACCTAAATGTAGAAAAGGTATAGTAAGAATACTAGGTGACAGGAGTTTTTCGGCTATGTTATAGTCTTACGGGATCTGACATATGTGGTCTGTCACTAACCAAAATACTGTTTTGCAGCACATGACTACCAAGTGTTTGGAATATAGTAAATTACAAGTTATTATTTGTAAAATAGCAATTGTAATGAGATTGCTCTTTTAAAGCTGCCAGGTATCATGTTATGTTGAAAAAATGAAATGACCTTTTGACCTGGTGTACAGGGTTGAAACTGTGGGGCAGCCGGACCGCAGAGACAGTATTGGAGTGTGTGCGGAGAAGCAGAGCGGGTGTGACTCTTTGCAGCGGGACCAAGCAGTATGCATCAGTACCAATGGTAAGAGATTGCCGCCGCTGTCCTTGACATATAGGTCAATATGACAGTGAAATATGAATGCCCCAGTACCACACATTCTAAAGGAGGTGGAGAGATTTAGACCTTTCTCCTCCCCCAATGCTGGGGAGGGAACCTAGGAACTCTTGAATGCTAGGCAGACACTACCAGTGAGGTCCATCCTCAGCAGGCATGTTTTAAAACACTTTACAAGCCGGATGTGGTGGCGCATGCCTGTAATACCAGCACTTGGGAGGCTGAGGCAGGAGGATCATTGAGAGTTTGAGACCAGCCTGGGCTACAAAATAAGCTCAAGGCCAGCCTGAACTGCATAGTGAGACCCTGTCTCAAAAAGACAATAAATAAATAAATAAATACTTTACAGATAAAAAAGCATTTTTTTCCTAAATACAAGTCGTGATTAAAAATACAGTGAATATTTAAATTAAAATAAATGAATTACAGTAAAAGATGAGCCAGAAGTCAAACAGTACCACATCCAGTGCATAAGTAGATGAAGGTACATCGTGACATTTTTATGAACCTGCCTTTCTGCAGGATGGCCCTTGGCAGCAGGATTCATTGTATTTTTATCACACCTATCTCATAAAGACACAAATTTTTTTTTTTTTTTTTTTGGTGGTACTGGGGATTGAACTTACAACCTTGCACCTGCCAAACAGGCACTGAAGCCACTGAGCCACACTCCTGGCCCTAGTTTTTTGAGGTAGGGTTGCACCATGTGGCTCAGGCTGGCCTTCCTCATGTTGTAGCCCAAACTGGGCTCAAACTCGCAACACTCCTCCTACCTCTGCCTCTCGAGTGCTGGGATTAAAGGCATGCACCACCACACCCGGCTAAGACACAAATTTTAAAAATTTGAACATTTATTGTGTTTTTTGGTCACACCTCATAGCTTCTAAGATGAAAACTTAAGTGCCCAGGGAGGCTAAGTAACTACCCTAAAATTATAGGGCTTGAAACCAACTGAACTGAGACTTGAACCAGGCATTTCACAGAAGTCATCTTCTAGATTAGGGAACTGTGGAGAGTATCAGTGTATCTTTCTTGCATTCTTTCTTGCTTTCTCTTTTTTTCTTTCTTCCCTCCCTTTCTTTCTTTCTTTCTTCCTTTCCTTTCCTTTTCTTAGCCCTCAAATACTGAACTACATCCCCAGACCTTTTAAATTTTATTTTGACATGGGGTTTCACTAAGTTGAATTTATGATCCTTGTGCCTCAGCCTCCCAGTATAGGCTCATGCCACATCCAGATGAAAGTTTACTTATTGTATGTTTTTTTTTTTTTTTTTTTTTGCGGCACCAGTGATTGAACTCACAGCCTCGCACCTGCCAGACAAGTGCTCAAGTCACTGAGCCAAACTCCTGGCACTGGTTTTTGAGGCAGGGTCGCACTATGTAGCTCAGGCAGCCTTGTGCTCACGTTACGTAGCCCAAGCTGGCCTCGAAATCACAATGCTCCTCCTACCTCAGCCTCCCGAGTGCTGGGATTAAAGGCGTGCGCCACCACACCCGGCCTTATTGTATGTTTCTAATGCTTATGGTTCCTTACTCCACGGTAATCACATTTTTCAAAATTACTGTTAAGACCTTTTAATATTTTGTGATTAGAATCAAACATTAGGTTCAACAAGATATTTATTCCATATGAAACTATCTTGCTGTCTCACAGGTTATGATTTTGTAATGGTATTAAATTTCTTTTGATGTCATTCACATAAGAAATTTGTATCTGTACTGGTAAAGAGTAGAACCCTGTGTCAGCCTGCTAAAATGTGATTGAGGTTTAACGTTTGTTTTTCATGCCATGATGATGGAAGTTGATGAGCATATTTAAATTAGTTATCAGTGTCATTGGCATTCTGAAATGTTTTCCTCTTTTGACAGGAAATTGGCTATTATCAGTAATCTAGAAGCTGTTCTCTTATTAGAATTACTGCTTACAGGTAAATGACTTTTTACTCTAACATTTTTAGGTGCAGTTTTTGTAAATGGAAAAGAAATGACTAACCAGTTGCCTGCAGTTACTTCTGGATCTACTGTCACATTTGATATTGAAACTGTGACTCTTGGAACCACCAATATTAATGAAGGCGGAAACTTTAAGCTCCGAGTAACTATTAGCTCAAATAACAGAGAAGTAGTTTTTGATTGGTTACTTGATCAGTCTTGTGGTTCTCTTTACTTTGGGTGCTCATTTTTCTATCCTGGATGGAAAGTGTTAGTGTTTTAGAGTTTTCAGTGCTTGGCTTCAGTTTGCAGAGTTACTACCATTGCTGTCCTCAGCCCAGTATAGTTGTAATTGATTAAAGAAAAATTGAATTCATCTCTCAGGCCCCTGGAAATGGAAAATGTTTACTGGATTCATTTTGTAATACAGTATTTTAGCAATAAGAGAGTTGAACAGTGTGGAGAAAACCATACTTCTGTCAATTTTGTTTTTGGCATATTGTTAATTAAAATATTACAAGAAAGATCAAATTAGCTTTCAAAGTTTAGGAAGATACAAAAAGTCCTATGCCCTTCTACTGTATTTCTTCTTCTATTTCATTATTAGAAGAACTTAATGTACCATTCTTTTATTAAATCTCCATCAAGATTGAAGTCCTTGTAAAACTTTGGAATAAAACAACAGGAATAGACTCGACAGAAGCCAGAGTTCTGTCACATGTGTTCACTCGTGTGTCCTCCATGAGTGCACTGACTGTGCACTCTGCGTTCAGGTATTTGAAAGCAGTATTAAGTTTTAGCCCGTGTTCAGTAATCTTTATGTCTGGAAAGCTTTATCACTTCTGCATTTTTTCCAATGCCTGAGCAAGTGTCTGGAATAGGCAGGTATTATCTTTTGCTCTTTCCTTGAAGTTTGATTCAGGATAGGCTTGGGGTTTCTGCAGGGTGAAATTCCTGGGGCACAGCAGCGTTAGCCACTGGGCACATGCAGTTTCAGTGGTGTGTGTGCTACTATTTGTGGTATGAGCTATGGTCCAGTTTATGTCAGTTGATAAATGGTCTTGTAGGGGACCAAAGAAATAGAGGGTAAAACTTGACCTATGCTTTTAAACTTAAATTTGTGTAAAATATTTATTTGAAGGACTTACTTAATATGTAAAAATAATGACCTAAACTTACTATATTAGCTTACAGATTTTTTTTAATGTGAATTTTCTTTTCATATTTACCAGTAGTAGAAAAATGCGAAAGCAAGTTTGATATTTTTGTAAGATAATTTATTTGGGGATTCATGTTCCCTATTAGACAATCATGACCTTTCTGTTTGCCTTTATAAATGTAAGTAGCCTTTCACATGTTTAGTGACTGTTAAGAGGTTCTAGCATGTAGATGTCTTGTCCCACTGTCTGAAACAAAATAAAAAACTCTAAGTTAAATGTGTGCATTTTTTGTTTCTTCAGATGTAATGAATCCAATTTTAATCTGTTTTTCATTACAAGGGGAAGAGTTTCTTTGGGCCTCAGGCATTTTAGTGAGATACCATTGTAACTTGTGAAAGGTTACTTGTCCATTCTTATGTTCCCTGTATCTGATGCTGGCCAGAGGGCCTGATGAGTAGCATGTGCACGGTAAATGTTGGATGGAATGAGTGTAGGTGAATTATTTTCTCCAGATGTCTTCATCTCATTCCCTTCAAATATTTATTGAATGTTTTTTTGTTTTATTTTGTTTTGTTTTGCTTTTTATTTTGAATGTATTTGTTTCTTATTCTCTGTGGAAAAATGGCATATTAAATTTTTTTAAAATTTCAGTATCAACTGTTCCTTTTCAATAACCAGTACATTTAAAAGTATAATCATTTTAGCCATTCTGTGCATACACATATACAAACTTATGTCTAAGGAGAAAATTTTGAAAGCACTAGCAAAAACTAAAACTTCATCCACAAAGAAAAAACAATTCATTTTTTTTAAAACATTTTAAGACCTATTTTTTTTCAAGCAGAAAAAAAAATGAAATTCAAAAAGCAAAATTGAATCCAAATATCAAATAATAAACATTCTCATTTTCTTTTTCTCTAACTGACCCAAGTAATTTTTTTATATATACATAGGTTTTGTTTGAGTTCTTCAAACCAGTGCCACAATATGATAGTCACGTATTATATGTGACTTATTCAGTTCACTGAGAAGCATATCCTCAGCCTTCATCCATTTGAGGGCAAAAATGTCTAGTTTGTTGTTCTTTATAGCTGAGTAGTATTCCATTACGTAGAAATACCACAATGTTTTTTATCCATTCCTCAGTTGAGGAGGGCATATTAAATTTAGAGCTATAGAATATGCCATTTCACAGAAGTGATTTAAAGCTACAAAGTAGTAGATTGTAATGTTTTCAACCTTGAAGTTAATTTAACTATTGATTTTTTTTCTGTCTTCCACTGTAGAGTGAAGATCTTAAAATTTGAAAAAAAATTATTTTTTTAAGAACAGTGGCCAAGTTTACTTGAGAATGTAAAAATGAAGGGTGAGGGAGAAACTGGTTCTGCAGAGCAAGCTTGGGCCAAATAAAAGAGGAAAAAGTAGGATGAAAGAACACCCTGGAGAAAGCAGGGTGGGCTATTGTGAGGAAATCATGACAGCCAAGATTTTTTACAAAGCCAACTCATTTAAATAGATAAAGGTACCTGATATTCCAAAACTGCTGGGAAGAGAGGATCTGGTGATGATATGACAATAACAGTTGTTTATTGGACCGCTGCTGTGTGTCAGGCACACTTATGTTTTCAAAATAACTTTGATTGCTGGGCATGGTGGTGCACGCCTTTAATCCCAGCACTCTGGAGGCTGAGGCAGGAGGAGCATTGTGAGTTCGAGGCCGGCTTGGGCTACAACGCAAGTGCAAGGCTGACCTGAGCTACATAGTGTGACCCTGCCTCAAAACAACTAGGGGCCCGGGAGTTTGGCTCAGTGACTTAAGCGCCTGTCTGGCAGGTGCGAGGTTGTGAGTTTGATCCCTGGTGCTACAAAAAAAAAAAAAAAAAAAAAAATGAATAGATAAATAAATAATAACCGATTATCTCACCTAATCTATAAGTCATACATACCTATGATGTTGGTGTTACTATTATTTATTCTTTACCAATGAGAAAACTTAGACTTGAGATGTGAACTAACTTACTTGAGCTGATGCCTCATAGCTGGTCCTGTCAGGATCCTGGCCTAGATGGTCATGGGCTGAACTGAGGGTCCCCGAGGCTGAAATAAGGAACTTTTTGGTTTTTTTTTTTTGAGACAGAGTCACACTGTGTAGTACAGGCTGGCCTCGAACTTGCAGTGATCCTCTTGCCTCAACCTCCTGAGTGCTGGGATTACAGGTGTGCACCACCATGCCCAGTGTGAAATAAGGAATATAACTCACCCCTTTAACATAAGTATGCAGGTTCACTGACTCTCCTCATGGAAAAAGAACTTTTAGGATGCGTCAGTAAAAGGAGCATGAGATTTATTACAAGCAGGTACAGGATGCACTCAAACGGAGTGTGGGTGCTCGAAGAAAACCAGGATAGGGCACTGTTGTAGTCAGGGCTTTGCAAGGAGAACAAGACAGTACAGGACATATAATTTATAGTATTATTTATAATGGTCACCCAAGGAGTCAAATACAAAGAAGGTGCTGGAAAGCTGTCCACACACTGTAGACCTAGAGAATCCAGGTAGTGGCCTGGATCCCACAGCAGTGTCCTGCATGAGTCCAGCTGAACACCTAGAGCTCATGACAGTGCACCCACAAGTCCAGTTGGAGGCCTAGCGCCCACAACAATGACTCATGCAAGTCTGTTTCATGGATCTGCACTCAGAAGGCCCAAAGGTCAGCGGTGGAAGCTGGAAAGTCTGTGCCAGTGGCGTTAAGGATCTGTGCCAGTAGGCTGAGGTTCTGCACTGGAACCAAGAAGCAACACTCAAAATAAGGACCAGGGCTGCCCTGAACAGTACCACAGCCATCCTCAGCAACATCAAGGTCTCAAGCTCCTCTGACGATAACAGCCCAGTTCATATCAGAAAGCCAGAGTGACAAGCTTCTGGAGATTGAACAGCACACGTCTTCCCCTCCAGAGCCCGGAAGCCATGCTCAACCTAAGGGCCAGAGCTCCTCCAAAGTGAACCACAGCATTCTTAGCAACAACAAGGTCCTGAGTTCCTCTGATGATGAGGACAGCTAAGATCTTATCAGGGAAGAAGCTCCACAAACTCCTCCAGGAGAACTCACAGCAATAGGAGAACCAACACCAAACAACAACAATGTAAGAGAACCCACAGTGCTACTGTTCCTCTCCAGGTCTGCTTTTTATGCTGGCAACTTTCCTCAGGTGGGCCATCTACACTCAGCATCACACTGATCCAGTTCAGCTGGTGTTTAAGTTGTTCCAGTTCAGTTTTTAATCTATCACAGGCACGTTTAAAGACTGTTTTCAATGTGGGTGATCTCGGATGTGTACTGTCACTGTCTGCCAGGTTACAGGGCGAGCCATCTATATGGGTTTGAAGTAGAGCTATGCATTTTAAGACATCCTGTCTCTAGTGTAGCTGTGTTTTGGGCTGGAGGAAGAGGCAATTTGTAGGTGAAAGGGTCTAGTGCCTGGGAATGTGCAAGTAAGTTATTGGGAAGAGCTTTTAGGAATGTAACACTATTCTTCGTCAGGATGGAGGGAAAGGGGTCACCCCCTCAGTGGCCTCCAGGAGCAGGAAAAGTGCTTGTCTTGAAGCTGCAGTTTTTCTTAAAAGTACGATTTAAAATTTTCAATTTCCTGGTCTCCTTTTTACCTAGTTTTATGTTTTCTCTCTTATCTCACCCCCCCAACTTCTATCTCTGTCTCTGTCTCTCTTTTTTAAGATTGAGTTTCACTGTTGGAGACCGCTAAGAAGCAGTTCTGAGCAGGATTTAAAATTTACTAATTGGCATTTTATTTATCTTGTGAGCCTGTCCTAGGCCTAGGCCCCTTGCCTGGCAATGGGAGCTGATTCATAGTAAGGAAACTATGAATCACTGGTCCTGACCGAGGCCTGTAGTGGCCAATGAGG
>RJWM01047241.1:0-11987 GCA_004363535.1 Dasyprocta punctata
CCTCGCGCCTGCCAGGGCAGGCGCTTAAGGCACTGAGCCTAACTCCCGGCCCTGGATTTTTTGAGGCAGGGTTGCACTATGTAGCTCAGGCCGGCCTTGTGCTCGCGTTGTAGCCCAAGCCGGCCTCGAACTCACAACGCTCCGCCTACCTCAGCCTCCCGAGTGCTGGGATTAAAGGCGTGCGCCACCACGCCCGGCCATTTCTCTCTTTTTAATACATGGCCCTCACAATTTTTTTCCTGTGAACTCTTAATGTGACAATTAGATCCTGATAAATTTGCCTACAGATTCTCAGTATTTTAGTGACTGTTTGCATCTAATATTCCATTTTAAAAACAAATGAAATGTTTAAAAAAGAAAACAAACCAGACTTTTAGAAACATCAGATCAACAAGGTAAAGGAACCATGGTGTGGAAGAAGGAAGATGAATAGAAATGAATTAAACAGCTTGATTGAATGATAAGTGAAGGCTTCTAGATTGGTACAGATTGCTTTTGACTCAGAGTATAGCAAATTTAGAATGCAATAAAATGAAATGATGCCTATAAAAATATTAGTGTGGTGACTAGTATATAGTAAAGTGTCAAAAACAGATATTTATTAATGTTTTCAGCATTCAGACCTTTATCATGCTTGAAGTGTATCGTGCATGCACATTATAATGCGAACTTTAATTAATAAATTATATGAAAGGAGATTGCAGAACTTTTATGCTTAGCCATTTTCATATTGTTCGCTGTTATATGTAATGCATTGTTGTATGAATCTACATTCTTATTTCAAATATTTTGTTGTTATTTGAGATATGGATATCATTCTGCATAAACTTGTATTTGAATTTCAGAGTAAACCTTTCCTGTTGTTGTTTATGGATGTATGTTATGTTAGGTGTATAATTACATATAAATTAAAACAAAAGTAAAACTTCCCTGAAACAAATCTGCAGTTATAATTTAATGTTTACTTTCTGTATTGCATTTAAGCCAAGACAAATTGAAAAAATTAATTCTTTCTTAATAATATATTATAAAACCTCTTAATAGGACTCAAAACTGTATCCTATCTAATTTAAATTCACTTGTACTTGACCAAAGGAAACACATTTAGACAATGTTTGTTCTGCTCTTTTTAAGTTATAAGATTCAGTCTTTTGTCTAAGAAATACATTGTCAGGAATAA
Organism: Dasyprocta punctata; assembly: GCA_004363535.1. Classification (NCBI taxonomy): domain Eukaryota; kingdom Metazoa; phylum Chordata; class Mammalia; order Rodentia; family Dasyproctidae; genus Dasyprocta; species Dasyprocta punctata. Next base: position 1,181 of record RJWM01047241.1, read on the forward strand.
AGCACATTTTCTCTCCTAATTCTGTTAATTTAGATCTTATTTAAACACATACACATGGTAAAATAAAAATATCTAAATGAATTTTTCTATCCTTTTATTTCCAAATTCTCCCATGAAGTTGAAAACATTTTTAATATTCTTCTGATCATTCTTTTTTTTCTAATCATTCTGATTTACACATGAAGACATTTTCATCAAAAGACACAAATATCTTTAAAACTGAAGTAAATGCAACAATCTCTCTTGCTTTTGAAAACTACAGATGAATTACTGTATTTGCATAATAATTTAATGGAGACTGGAAAAATGTGAGAAACTGGAAAATTAATGTAAGAAATAAGAAACCCTGAGAGATTTCTGAATGATTTTACACAAAACATTCTTTCTGAGCTGATTAATCATCAAGGATCCAGATCATGTCAACCTTCTTAGGCAAAGCCTTACCTTCTACCTCCAAGTATGTTTGAAAGAAAAATGTCCAGTTACCACAATGAACTTGGTTCAGTTCCTGCCTTTTCACCCTTCCATTTATGTCATTTAGGCTAAATTATATTTCTTTTGAATTTCAGTGTATTTGTGAGTGGATATACAGGTGATAGAATAAGATTTCAGCATACATAAAAAATCATAGGAGTGTCTGGGACATATTCATGTAAAATAAAATGGCCTTGTTTCCAATCTTTTCTTTTTATCTCTATTTAGCCAGTCCCAAAATAAATTTTTATCTTTTGACCCCAACAATGAAAATCTAGTGCACCTAAATATTAATGCTTTGCTTCTCATGTCTAATCCTATTTCAACTTCCTAAATTTTTAACACTATCAGTCACTCAACCTAAGTCAGAGCTAAGAATCCTCTGTGATGCCGTGTTGACTCCCCAGCTTGTCTATAACTTCAGGATCACTCATTTATGAGCTCGCTCTATTCTATTAATTGTACATTTAAAATATCTTTCAAATCTCTTCCACCATTCTGACCACCGCTTGCCAAGTTAAGAGTCTCGTTTTTTAAAACCTTACTTCAACATATTTGCCCTCCATTCTCTCAGTGTTGTCAATCACACTTTACATTCCATGTCTCAAAGTAATTTTTAAAAGTATAGTATTGAATATCAAATTAAAATTACCAAAAGTTTCCCTCCTCCTACATTTTAAAATCTAAGTCATCAGCATTACATGAAAAGACTTGTTTTAAATTAAATGTGGATTATCAATTCCCTACTTATGCCATTTTTGAACATCAAAACAAATGCTTTCCCAGTCATAACGCTGTCTCACAGTTCTGTCACTTTAGAAACTGTGTTCTTCTTCCCTTGGAAGGAACCTCCTTGATTTCCTCCTGCCTTACTCTAAATGCTGCCAACTGCTTCTCCTGACAGCTTTTTTTTTTAAGTACATGTTTGCAGAACACACAATTCACCTTTATCTTAGGGAGTGCGTATATGTGCATGATACAGCTTGTTTCCTTTTTAATCTCATTGCTCTTCCCTTTTACCTATCTCCCTCCTCTTTTCTCAATTCCTTTTCCCCATTTCTACCCTTGCTGATATTATTAAGCTTTGCTCATGTTTGTGACAAAAAGTGTTTACTTTCCTGAGGTTATTAGGTTCCTGTGTAGTGCATGTCTTCTACTTATTTGCCCTTTCATTCCCTCTCTGCCCTTGCTCTCGGACTCCTAGAGTCCTTCTCATTTGGTCTTGGCAACGCTCATCTCAAGAAGTCACTGAGTCATTCATTGCCTTCTCTTTACCCAAGATCAGATGTTGACTGTAGTTATCAACCCTTCACGTGATTGCTAGTTTGTCTGTCTTCATAGCAATATACTTATTGATGGAAACTGTGTTGAGTGTAAAATTGTGATATCAGATCATGTAAGGTTATAAAAACAGCTCTACTGTCTCAAATTCTTGGTTTGGACTGAGTAGTGAAACAATATTGATAGCGAGACTTTTGTGTATGTCACAATTTACACTGTAGTTCTGAATTATATTTATTTCACATGATATGAAATTAGTGATGCATGTTGGCTATAGAAATAGCATGGTATAATCAACTGTATCCTCTCTAGAACTAATATGTTGAAATATTATTAACAAGACCATGAGGACAGATGTCTTTATAAAAGTTTAGTGTTTTTATAAAATTAGTTCTGAGAGAGTTTGTAGTTAGTTTGTTTGCCTTTTAGCCATGTGGACATAGCAGAAAAATACTCTTTATGAAGAACCAGCTCCCAACAGACAAAAAATCTTGTGATTATTTAATTTTAGACATGGTAGCCTCCAAAGAGGAAGCAATGAATTTCCAGTGTTTATAAATTTCCCAGTCCAAGGTAATTTGTTGCAGCAGTATAGTCATTGGGATCTTACATATTTTCACATATATACGAAAAAATTCATTTTATTTTTGCCCTTTTATTATTTCAGTCAAGCTTCAGTGATGTTTGAGGATTTACTAATATCCCAACAAAGGAGGTAATAACTGTAATTAATTTGTTTTTCAAAATTCTATACCCTGAGGGAAAACAGCATGCTTTAAAGGTTCATTTTTTCCTTTAGAAACAAGTCCCTTTTCCAAACCTACTGAGGCAGAAGGTTTAGAGGCCACCCCACCTCTTGTAAATCTGCTCAAACAATTGGACAGAACTTGCAGGGATGGCACCCAGAGATCAAGGTCTGGTTTTATTTCCTCAAGGAAGTGGTGGGAGGGATAAAAGAAGTACGGAGTTCTCTATTGTCTCATTGCATTCTGTCTGCCGCCTCATTTTTACTATAAAATTCCTGGCACAACTGGTGATTTGTGGCAACATGGGGTCCCTTCATCTCCATGGAGCCAGATCTAGTAAAACTTTTTCTCCTTTCACCAAAATAAGTGGTGCTTTGTGGTATGTTTGGAAATGGTGACTGTGTAGAACTGGGTGGCTGGTATAAGTTTAGAAAAAAATGTATTAGATAGAAGAAGGCCTATAGTATTGCTAAATATCCATTAGATTTGTACATTCAGTGTCAGTACTTCTGGACATAAACCAAAAGACAGTAATAGCATTCATCTAATTCTCTTTCTTCATGTCTTTCTCCTTTTGTAATAAATACGTGACCAAAATGCTACTTTCGTTATAAAGACACAAATATGCTTCTGTTTAGAAATATTTCTTTCATAAGTAATCGTATTTATCACATTCATTCAGAATGTTATAAAATTAATATTTTGCTAAAAAATGTGAATCATATTTTATAAAATCTATTTAAGATATATTCTTAATGCATTAAATTTGTATGAACTTTAGCATCCTCAGACCAAAAAGTAAAGTATATATTTTTCTGCACAAGAAGAAAATGTAGGGACAGTATTTTTTATAGACTCATAATTTTAGGTTACCATAATTAAACTACATTGTGTAGGCAATGAAGAGACTCAAAATGTGTAGTCAGGAATAGCAAATATTACATTTGTGCTGTAAGAATATTAATTTGGCCTTTGTGTTGAGCGATTAGCAGATGAATCTAGAATTCAGAACACTCCTAATTAAGTATTCCTGAATGAATGCAGCAGTGACTTGAGTGAAAGGTGTAACTACTGGAATTGAACAGAATGATCATATAAAGGGGGACTGGTGTAAGAATAACTTATTTTTTTGACATATTATTATTAATCTTACCAGTTAACCAACACATAATCTTTGGAAAGTTGTGTAAAGTTATAAAGACTCTGTGTATATAAGCTTCTTCATTTGTGAAAAGATGATAATGAGTTTGTTTATAGAGTTGTCATGAATATTAATTGACTAATGTGTGGGAAATGGTTTCAGAAAAAAACATATAGAAAAGAAGTTGAGTGCTGAGGGTCATTCTACATAATTTTTTTGGAAAAAAATCATTTCATGATTACATTGTGATTAGGGCTTGTATCTTGCCATGTGAGCCAGTTATGGCAGGCAGAAACATAGCTCTATGTGCCTCTGGTCACAGTAGAGGCCTCAATGGTCCCGTGATGCTATGATGCCCCAGGGCAAGATAACGTCAGCTGAAGACATCCTGGCTCCTTGAGAACCAAGCTATAATAAAAAAGAAAGGGTTTCACCTGGGAGAGAGGACAAATGTCTTATTAACCCTCCATTTCTCCCCCCATCCTCATCAATATAAGATCCTTATTACCTTCAAATCATCGGCCCTCTGAGTCACTTGATAACCCCCCACCATTTTCCTCAGTGTGAATATGATCAATAAATACTGAGGTTCTGGTGGCCTTGTGGCCTTTTGTTTCCTGTCAGTAACTGGTCATACTAGATCCTCATTGTAATATTAGTCCCTTGATCTTTCTTTTTGCTGCGTACCATAACACCTTGCAGGAAATTGGGGACTCACTGTGGAGCTCCCCAATAGTTGATGACTATTATAAAGCATAGTTTTCAATTGCACTAGAAAGAGATAGAGGAAAGATATGACTTCAATGTTTAGAACTATATAGAACACACAAAGACAGAGAATAAGGTAAGCTAATATGTCTGCTTTAAGAAGATTTTGTTATAAATTACAAAATATTAAAAATAGTCATAAGTGGGTAGCTAAAAATGGGTAGGAGAAGGTAGACCAACTGCTTTGGTATTAAAATCTATACAGCTCATAAAGGAAAGAAAAACTTACAGGAAAATAATCGCTGAAGGTTAATAAATGGAAGTGTAGTAGATTGGTAACTGGTGGTTAATTTAAACACCATCTGAACTGAATCAGCATGGTGCTGAGCATGGATGGCCCATCTAAGGACTGTTGCCAGCATAAAAAGGAGACCTGAAGAGGAAGAAAAGCATTGTGGTTTTTCCCAAGTAAAGGCTGTTGTTTGGAGCTGTTGGTACTTTTGGAGCTGTTGGTACTTTTGGAGCCATTGATTCTCCTGGAGGAGCTTGTCATGCTGGCCTCCCCGATGTGAACTTGGCTAATATCATCAGAGGAGCTTGGGACCTTGTTGCTGAGAATGACTGCAGTTCACTTCGGGGGAACTCTGGTCTTACATTGAGCATGGCTTCCTGGCTCTGGAGGGTAAGATGTTTGCTGTTTAATCCCCAGAAGTTTGTCATGCTGGCTTCCTGATATGTACTCAACTTTTCTCATTGTGGGAAGAGCTCAGGACTTCATTATAGCTGAGGATGACTGTGGTACATTTTGGGGGAACCCTGGTCCTTATTTTGAATGTGGCTTCTTGGATCCAGTACAAAATCCTCAATCTGCTGGCACAGATCCTTCGCCCCACTGGCATAGACTTTCTAGCTTCCACTGTTGACTTTTGGACCTTCCCAGTATATATTCATGGTATAGACTTGCATGAGTCGCTATCATGGGTTCTAGGTTTTCAACTGATCTCATGCAGGTTATTACCATGGGATCCAAGAACTTGGCTGAATTTTCTAGGTCTTTGGTGTTGTGGACACATTCCCTGCACTTTCTCTGTAGTTAACTCTTGGGTGACTACTATAAATAATAATATAAATTATGAGTCCTGTATGTAATTGTTCTCCTTGCAACCCTTGACTACACAGGAGGGGAGAAAATAAACAAAAATAGAATATTGAAACATAATGAAAGGAAAATGTGAAAGAAAAAATGACACCAAACAAGATGGAAAAGAAGAAAAAGTAGCATTCAAATGGTGAGTATGAAGTCCAGATTCATAAGAATTTCCAATTTTAGTCAGATCTCCATATCTTATTAAAGGATGTGCATTTTCGATGAAACTTTTTACATTTTGTCTTACATTGGCCTGTGCACATAATTATATTTTTAATTGCACCTATAATTTTTAAACTATGGAAATTACAAAGTCTGGCTTTTAGAAAATTATTAGACTATTTGAGATTGTAAAGTATTACCAAAATAATTTCAGGAACTATCCTTTAAATTTGTAAATGCTAAGAGTAAGATTGAACTAACTTTTATTGTAAGCATCAAAACTCATTTTATCTTATTGCTTATATTTCACTGACTGTATGTTCATGCAATCTTCACTGGATGACTGCCAACCAAATGACAATTTCTTGCTTCCAACATCTACTTACCAAACCTATATGAGAACTATCATGAAGTATAGCTTAAAGCAATGGGACAATTATTGTATCTTATAATTTAGTGGGTCATAGATTTAAACAAAGAATATTAGATGATTGCTAGAGGTTATTTGGTATCATTCAGCTTGCTGATCACCTAATCAGGGCCATCCCAAATGGTTGCTTGCCCTTGTCTGCTGTTTATGAGAATGACTAGGACTCATTGCTGAGGTAGAACTAACAATGGAGCACGTATGTGTGTAAATATATGTTGTTAGGGCTTCCTCGCAGTGTGAGGACATCAGGTTGCTTGGCATTCTTGTATTCTCAATCATGGCTTTAGGAGAGCAGTGGGTATGCTGTCTTCTTAAATCCTAGACTTGGAAATTGGTTCAACATCATACTGCCATGTATAGTGGTCATGAAATACACCAAGGGCTGTCTAAAACTAGGGCAATGAAATTGAGTTCCACTTCTCCATAAAGGATGCAGAGAAACTTTTGGAACTTTCAATCTATTGGAAAGATGTAAAAGGGACATTCAATGCACAAAGAAAGGAACATGATTGTTTCCATTTATGTCTCTGTGATATCCTCTGTCATATTCTGGTTTTGTCTCTGTCACATTCAATGTAAGATCGCTCCAAAAACAATAGTAAAAACCACTGCTTTGAAGAAAAAGTAAAGGAACAATATTTAAGCATCATCCTTAATAGACTATGCCAGATCATTATCTAAATTGCTATATCCTAAATAATATAACAAACACATAACAAGGGATTTATTTACAAACTTTCTGAAAATAAGCTAATGACTTCACTTTGTTTTCTACTTCAGGTAATCTACTTAATTATGTGATCTAAAATCTTTAAGAAAAATGAGTTTTCCCCTAAATACTCTTAACATAAAAGACCAATATGTGTAATTTTGCTTATACAGTTGTCCATGTTTTTCAGAAAGAAACAAAATGTTTTCAGTGACTTTTTTTAATAACTCTTTTAAACTAAAGGCAATAGTGATGTATTTGATTAGAAGTTCATGGATATACATGACTGACCATCCAATGAAAAGTATTTATTAAAGACCAAGAATTAATGAGAAAGAAATGGAAATACAATAGTTATGAGGAAAGTGGCAGTGTGGATTTGACATTTATAATGGATTAGCTGTTAATTTTTCCTTTTCTATATGTTGCTCTAATAAGATTTGTCAGACTACTGCTCAATTTATCTTTCTGCACATTTCTCTTACAGATGATGGATCACTGCATATTATAAGCCAAATTTTCAAATAAAATGAAGAAGAGGCTTGCTTCCAGCAATAGATACATATGAAATAATGACATTTATATAATTATAAGCAAAACACCTATACTCTACTTCTTTCAAAAATATCTTTAAAGTCACAAATACACTATCAGATAAATGCTGTTAGATTTTGTTGTTGGTAAATCCTATGTAAAACTAATGCTCTTTTCATGCTTTAATTTTTATTCTTTCTTTGCTATTTTTGTGAATATTTATTCCTCTTGTTTCGACTATTTCTGTAGCCTTTTCCTTCTTGTTTCTGTTTCTCTTTGATTTTGTCTTTATTTGTCTTTGTTTACATTGGCCTATTGTTGACAAAATAAAAGAGATGACACACAACAGCTTATAAGTAGTACCTACTCAGTGAATTTAATATGTTTGATTTAATGTCCATTTAGGATGCAGTTCAAGAAAGACAGGTTTTTTTTTCAGTGGATCAATAGTTAATGCAGCTAAAACAAATGGTTTAGATATACAGCACACTTTAAATTTTAATAACTCAAGATTAAGTGCATCAGGGTTCTCCACAGAAATAGGCAAATAGATAGATAGATACTTAGTAAAGTCAAAACAGAAAGAAATAAACAAGAAAGAAAGAACAAAAGTAAGTAAGAAAGAAAGACTCACATAACAGATTTTTCTGGACATTTGCTCACCTGATTACAGAGACTAAAAAGTACCATAATATGCTACTTTCCTGGAGACAGAGAAGATTATTGTAACTCCACGTGCGCCAGAGACCTGAGTGAGCACCATGTCCTGAAATTTGCAAGGCAGAATGCCAGATAATTTCTTGTCTAAGGTCAGGCCACGGACGTCTCAAGCTGGACTAGAGAAGCAATGTGCCTTTTTTCACCTTTTTTTTTCTATGTGGACCTAGGAGAGATTAGATGATGTTGACTCATGTTGATGAGGACAGCTTTTTACTTAGTCTACTGATTCAAATACTAATCTCTTGTGGAAACACTCTCAGAGTCATAACCAAAATTAATCCAGGCATCTTTTGGCTTATTCGGGTTGAATCATATAATTGACCATCATAAAGATACATATCTGTTGCCTGGATGGATGAATCCAAGTCAGTCAATGTGACCGAGGTTTACATCCTGACTTGCCATGATCTCTTATTTCAGATATTAAACCCACGTCTTTTCTTCCTTTTTATTTCCTCCTAATTAAACACACTATCCTAAGTGTTAGGAAACATCATGGTTTCTCAATTATTTAATAATACGTCACTTTGCAAGAAACATTCATGAACACAAGGCTTCAATTTTTCAGTGAATGTGTGTTAACTTCAGGTTCCTACGAAAATTATAGAACTGCTCACTATTAATTCAAACTTTCTCCTCATACCTGGCCCTGGAACATCTGCTTTGAAAATTTTTCTATGTAAATTCTCAAATAAAAAAACAGGGACTGGAGATATAGCTCAGCATCACATTGGCTGTCTGGCAAACTCAAGATCCTGAGTTTGACTCCTGATACAAAAACCAAAACAAATAAACAAAAAAATTCCCCCCTCAAAAAAACCTCACTTGAAACAAGATACAATTATGTTAAATACATAATGGGACACACATATTCTTAGGGTTGATATTTTTAGTAGTTATATATCCGATGAGTATGAAGATTCTTTAAAAAGTAATTTTTCTAAGTGAATTATGTATAACCAGGCTTAGCAATGATAAGAAAAGTTTGTAAATCATTAGAAATAATTAATGTCAATTTTGTAAGGTAGAAACATAATTTTAGTTTGTAATAGGTGTGAGTTAAAAGGTTGATAATGGTTATTAATAAAATTTTTATAATAAGAATTATAATGTGCCACTGAGCTATATCCCCACCCTTCAGGTGAGTTTTAATGTATATCTTAATGATATAAAATAAAAGGGACAATAAGCTGACGGTACAGTCAAGACAAAATACAAATGAGGGTAGGAGCAAGGAACCTCATTGCTTCCACTGTATTCATCTACTAGTTGTAAATATTACTGAAGGAAAAATCACTTGACAATGATCCTAATAGAAAAGAAACTTAACTTTTAGAACAAAATGTTTATTCTTAGTAGATAATCCAAAATTATTGCAGGGAAATATATTTTTAAAAACACTGTTATTGTTAAGGAGATGAATTTATTCTGCTATTTATTCTATTATCCCTTGAAATAAATACCCCCAAAATACAATTCATATTCGCCTTGTTTGTGCCACATTCTATGTCTGAATTGTCAGGTGGAGACATAATGAATTTAGAAAATCGATTTTAAATTTTAAGAGATACAACTACTGACAGATTTTTTCCAAGGAAATGAGCAAATGTTAATCACATAAAATTTTATAAACACACTTAGAATATTTACTGTTTCCCTGAAGCCCAGGTTGAATAATCATGACAAATGGCAGAGATTTCTAGACAAGCTTAAATGAGAAAATCAACTGGGAACACTTTTAAAAAGTACAGATTCCTCATACATTAGCCAAGACATACTGAATCAGAATAGAGGGGTGCTGGAGAGGGAAGAAATGAAGCTGGCTCACTTTCCCTCATGGCCAGTTACAATACAGGGTTAGTAAGGAAGAAAAAACTTCCATATCTCAAACCATCTTCCATACACAAAATGCGTTAGAACAAACCCAAAGGATTAAAACTAAAATACTGAAACTCGCACATACAAAACATTAATAATGATGCAACAGATCACTTTTGTTTCAGGAACAGAGTCTGATTTAATACCAGGTAGTCTGACTCCAGAGTGTCTACTCTTAAACTCTGAGCAAGAAAATGATATCACTAATAGGTGTTCAGTATGTGGAAATAAATAAATTTTTTAATTTTTATTTTTGTGAACCAGCCATCTCTAGAATACAGTTGTTCACTGAATGAAGAGAACCTGTTTTACTAAGAACTTTATGTCTAGGTGGTGGAAAGTTTACTAGTAAAGCCAAATACCTCCAAAGATAATTTTGGGGCATTTTTTCTCTTTGATAAATAGAGATTTTTGTGTTTTCAGAGTTACATGTGCATATGCTGGCTTGATTTTGAGAATCTTTTTGGAAGAATGGTTTACAGTAATCCAGTTCTTTAAAAAAGTTCTTTCTTGTATGTCCAGTTGTTTGCAAGCAGCAGGCAATACCTCCAAGGCAAGATGAAAATGATTGTATTTCATATAACCAAATGTGCTATCAGAAGTTTTTAAAAATCTTGGTTGTCTTTGGAAAAAGAATTTATAACTACATTTGTAATGTGGTCAAAGTCACGAGACAAGAAGATTAGTAAAAGGAAAGGACAATGTTATCTTTATATATGTTTTTTATAAGTCACCCAAAAGAGAAATTTGTCAATTAATTTTCTGCAGATGCTTCTCTATGTCTTCCACAAAATTATTTAGCATAAGATTACATCCCTGCTAAATGTAAGTAATGTCTTAAGGCAGATTTTTGGAACTAATGTAGAACTTTGATTGT
>RJWM01047242.1:0-11943 GCA_004363535.1 Dasyprocta punctata
TAACGATGCGCAAATTGCAACCATTGTCAAGCTTCTATCTTCCGGTTTTGTAAACCTGCAATGTTGTGTATTTATGCTAGTTGTTTGCTTGTCTCTTTTGCTTGTTGTTTTTACTATATATGTCATTTTTTTGTTGTTGTTGTTGTAGTTTTTGTTTGTTTTGTTTTTCTTCGCTTAAATAAAATTAAAAAAAAAAATCACTTAACCAGACACCCAAACCCGTTAAATATCTTTCACTGACTTCTTCCTTTTGAGATATTACTAAAATTCTTACTATAATAGGGCTAGTAAACTTAGCTTTGGCTGATCAATGTGCCCTCCTTCCCTTTTGAGACAAGGTCTCACTATATAGTCCAGGATGGCCTGGAACTCACCATTTTCCTGCCTCAGCCTCCTGTGTGCCGGGGATATAGGCATGGGACCCCACAAGTAGCTTCCACAGGGTCTTTTCAATAGCTACCAGTTGATAATTTACTCTTTCCCTAGGGTAACTTGAGGCTGTTCTCTTCCGGTTTGCTCCATCTCTGTCTCTCTAAGATAACTGCTAAGGAATGCAGGATTACCTCTGCTCCATGACTGGAACTTCCCTCATTAGCAGGTGAAGCCACTGGCATTGCCAAGAGGGTTCAGATTAATATAAACCCCAGGACTGGGAAGCATCTTATCCACATCCTCGTTTCAAAATATCTCCCCGGCACGCAGGAAGAAATGAGCGAGAGGCCTTTCCTTTTTTGGGGGGAAGAGATGCTAAAGTTGGCTTCTTTAAGCAGCATCACCTGTAGTCTTGAAGTTTTGATCCAATCAGTGAATCACTGCTTGTCCATTCTTGAAGCCAGGCTGGACTTCTCTCGCAAGAAGCAGCAGCCTCATGCTTTGCTGTGACTCACAAAGAAAACCCAGGTTAGCGCTACACAGATGTACAGGGAGAGACCGGGGAGAGGAAACTAGCTTAGGGGAATTTGGGTTTTCTTGGGTGCTGAGAGGCACCATGGTGGCCACCACCGTGGCTCCAGGCTCCTTTGACTTTTTCTGCCTCTCTACCTCGTTTCTTTTTTCAGTCCTGGTCGTCCTTCAGGGGCCCTGTAGAAAGTGAAGCATCCTGGTAGTCGCCAAAGCTCTATTGGGTTAGCAGGAAGCTGAACCCTGGGGACAAACATGGGGCCAGCTCGTTGGATCTTTTGCAGGCAGGAGAAATGAACACTTGTTGCATAATTCCCTGGAAAACCTGCAAAGGTTTTAGGCACCGTGGTAGACCATGGCTTTGGAGTCAGCAGGACCTCATTCTCCCAATTCTAAACTAAGACCTGAGGCAAATCCATTTCTTCATATGTGAAATAGGCATCACCTACTCACGGAACGCTGAGTGTTTAATTAAACAGCGTGTTTTGTGCTACTACGGGTATTATGAACGGTGCTTCCCAGGATGCCTGGCACATTACACAGTCAGTGAATATTAGCTAGTACTTATCATTACTGTAGATGGATCTTCTTCAGAGAGCAATAATATTTGATTGAACTCCTGATACTTATGGAGGAAATCCACCTTGTAGCTTTTTATCACTTGTTACTTAGGAGCCTAAAACCAAAGCAGGAGAGGTAAATTGCATGTAAACAAATGTTCTTTAATCCCCAGTCAGGTAGTAGGCACTGTGCCAGGCCTGGGGCTTGATTCTCACTCTGGGACCCACAGTTTAGTTGGGAGGGGAGATCCGCAGTCAGAGAGGGCAGTGAATGTGAATCTGCAGGAGTAATTCAGCACGGTCCCCGTGACAGATGGCCTTGTGTCTCTGTGTGTCCCTGGGAGTGGAGAATTCACGACAAACCAGGGTCTTGAGGAGGAGCAGGTGCTGGATGGCGATGTGATCTGTTCTGCCGCAGAAAGGCTGTTGCTGGCCGCTGTCTCCTGTGCAGGGCCACAGGGTTGGGGCAGGGAGATCTGTGTCAGCACCTTGCATATGAGAGGAATTTTCAGAAGAAGCTTTGCTCCAAACAGGCGTCATGTGAAAGGTCGAGTCTGGAGGAGTTGCTCCTCATGAGCCAGTTTTTCCCCCCAGAGCCATCTAGGACAAAGAATCTGATGTCCCACTGCCCCTGAGGGCACCTCTGCTCTAGTTGCTTATCTGATGCTGACGCATGAAGTTCTTTTCTTGTCCTAGGTTCTGGAATCCTAGCCCTTTTCTGGTATTTGGCCCCTGGCTTGCCTTGGGTTGAGGTCATCACTCGGCCCTTGGGGATCTGATAACCCGTCCTGTCGCTGCTCTGGCTGCAGGAGCCCGGGGCTGAGCTCACCACCCTGAGATTGTGCGCTTGGTTCAGCAAACCGGGGGCGATTCAAACATACAGTGAACACTTTAGAAAAACACTGAAAACACACTGCCAGGAATCGCCCTCGAAATCCTCCCCTCACTTCAAACACAGGTATCCCATCATTCCTGCCACTTTCTGCAGCAGCTCTGGGGTCCCCTTTCATGAGTGTCTGTAGTGACAGCCTGGATGCCCTGAATTGATTCGAAACATTTCCCTTTCATGGTCATTTTGACTTTGGGGAAGAACCAGAAGGAGCATGGTGTCAGATCCGGTGAATAAGCGGATGAGGACGCAGCGTCACGTTTTTGCGAGCCTGCCTTTCTGTTGGATGGCCCTGGGCAGCAGCGTTCACCGTGCACTTTGTGAAGACCCTCAGGAATGAGGACTCCAGAGTGGCTGCAGAAAGAGGCAAGAAGGGTGGGATAAACGCGTCTGAGGTACAGGGAGGTTATTTTGAGGGGGATAAATGACAGGGTGTCATTTACTGTAAAAGTTTTTTGAAAATGTAAACACCTGCTGTGATTTTCAGTTACCCTTGTGCACTTCATGGTGGTGCCCCAGAGGAGGGAGAGGGGCCAGTGCGTGAGGCAGGGGTGCAGTGAGCTTTGCTTTGGGCTTCTGGGGTTCGTGTCCTTTAGGAAGGGATGGTTGAGGGTGAGCAGAGCGCAGGAAGAGGGTGGCCCTGCCTTGGTGAGGAGGAGCGTGGGTACAGAGGGGAGGGTCACAGGGCTGGTGACTAACGATATTGAGGACCCCACATCACTGATACCTTTCCAGTGTCTCTGCCTGGGTAACGTAGGGCAAATGGCATCAGAGGAGCTTCTGCCCTGACCGATTCCCTGCGTTAGGTTTTTTGCTGTATGAGGGTTTAATCTTCACACCAATTTCTTGTTTACCGATAAGACGCAAACCTGAAACCAGACATCGACCTAGGCCTATCTTATTCCGTGACCCACGTAGTTTCCATTTCATGTTATATTTTCAGGAAACTACATATTTCTGTCCCAGAATTTCTGGTTTGGGTTGAAAGAGAAATAAGGAATGTGGGAAGCAGGTGGAGAGGACCCTGTGGCTCTCAGCGACTGTGGGGCTGGGGAAAGTGACACGGGGAAAACACGGCAGAGAGGGGCCGGGACATGTTTCTGGGAGGCCTGAGAATCTCTCATTGTGGAGATTTCTTTCATGGCAGATTTTGCCATCCTAGTTGCCCTGAGTCTTGCGGCCGTGCTAAACTTTGTGTGCTGCCTGGAAGGAATATGGGAGATAAAATCATAGAACAGCACAGGTTGAAGAAATTCTCCAGTGAGGATGACTGCTGACAGCCGTGGAGAGATGCCCGGCACTGTTCTTGGCACTCGTTGACACAAAGACTAAATCTTCTTTAATCCTTACAAATCCCTGCAGGAGGCAATCAATGCTGGGAACGAACTTGTCAGATCAGGAGACCCGGGACTTGCGGTTACGTGGCCGAGGTGGGATCCGGCCCCGGGTCTGGCTGGCTTTAGTGCTCACGCTCTGAGCCACACGGATGCACCGCGTCCTGCTGGGAAATCAGGAGAGGACAGAATGGAGCAGAACGGAGCAGACGAGACTGCACGAGCGCCACAGCCAGGTCCCACGGAGGCCGCGCTGGACCCAACCAGGTTTGGGGCTAAGTTCCAGGTGGCCCGGGGGCGGGGGTTGTTGTAGTTGTTGCTTGCTATGTAAGAAGCCCCCCTAAAACACGCTGTCTTCAAAGGGTAGCAGTCGGTCACGCCTCAGAATCCCCGTGGCCCAGGCTGGGGCACTCGCTGGCCCGTGAGCCCTGACTCCGCCTCCGGTGCCTGGGGCTTCTCCCTGCAGCCAGCGCACCGGGCTCCCTGGCCTTCTCCCCCTGCAGTGGTCTCAGGGCAGGCGGCCCAGATGAGGAACCAGGGGCAGGTGCCCTTCTCACGGGTGGTCCTCAGAACGGGCACATGGTCACTCCTGCAGGTCACACGGTGGGGGCGGGAGGCTGCCCGATAAAGTGCATTAAGTTTGAATTTTAGATAACAAAAAATTTCTCATATAAATACCTCTCATGCAATATAGGGCGCATATTGTTACATTAAAAAGTTCTTTTCTTCTTGGAATTTTTAAATTTTAAAATGAAAAGAGAATAAAAACGAGGATAGAGAATTTCAAACAGAACAAGAGATGATGAGCAATGGTTAATATATGGCATATTGTTATCTTCAAAGTAGTTGTTCAGATTACAAGATACAGGCATGGAAAAATGATCAATTGAATAATGAAAGCACAAACCATTTTTTTGATGAATTAACTGAGATTAGTAGTATAGTTATCCATGTTGTGTGTGTGTATATATATGTGTGTGTGTGTGTGTGTGTCTGAAAATGTTATTTTTAAAAATATGAAATTCCGATTCAACTGGACATTCCATAAATTCATTTGCTAAATCTTATACCTGGAGTCACAAAGCCCAGCGCAGGTTGCAGAGGCCGGCAAACGCATCCCGCTGCCTGGGGAGCTGCATGTGCATTCAGACGCAGGAATTCCCAGTGGCTGTCCTGGGGAAACCCTCCACATCAGGGTCCGTGAAGGGCTTCCTGAACAGGGGACCGGATTTAGAATAGTGGTGCAGCCCGGGAGCCCCAGAGTCTGGGTTTCACTCTTAGCTCTATCACTTGTTAATTCTAGGGCTTTGGGCACGTTCTTCGTGGTTTCACCCTTTTGGGATTCGCTTTCCTCATCAGTAGCTTGGGTCTCATGGGAATGGTTAGAAGATTCTATGAAAGTGACGGTAAAGTGTGTGGCCTGGAGTAGGTATCCAGCAGTGTCAGCCGTTATCAGCGCAGGAATTCAGATGGAGGTCTGGCTGGCGTTTCAGCCCTCCCTGGTCGGAGCGCACAGGGCCAGATGCCTTCTGTCCCTGCCTCTGGGGGTTCTCGGGGGAGCTCTGGGTCTAACGCTGTCCCCTGGGTGCTGAGTGGCCAGTCGTACCTGGTGCTTTCCTCGGTCTTGC
This sequence comes from Dasyprocta punctata, assembly GCA_004363535.1. Lineage (NCBI taxonomy): Eukaryota > Metazoa > Chordata > Mammalia > Rodentia > Dasyproctidae > Dasyprocta > Dasyprocta punctata. The sequence continues at coordinate 5,312 of RJWM01047242.1, forward strand.
CAAGGAAACAAGCCCGCACACCCTCGGCGAACATACAGACACATGAAAACGCCCCAGGCGACACCATATTGCTCGGCTCCGGCACTTTCCCAAGCTTTAACCATCCTGAGCCCTACATTCCGAGATTAAGGCAGGACAGAAGACAGAGCCCCAGGAGGAGGCTGCAGCAGACATGCCGCTGACCAGGAAGCCAGTGCCCCAGGGACCAAGTTGAGGCTGAGATTTGGGATTGGAGGGAAAGCCCTGGTGAGATCCTTCTAGGCTATAAAGACAGACTCGGGTGCTTTGAAATACAAGAATGACCTGAGCAGCGATTTTGCTGTGGAGGGAGAAGGAAAAGGTAACTTTGCTTTCTCCCCAGAATGAATCTTTTGCCTTTTTCACAGTGATAGCCTCAGCCTGGTGGCGGTGAGGTGGCTGGTGACGCAGAGGTGCAGACCTCGGGGAGGCCAAGGGCATTTGGCCCACACGTGAGTCGGATTTAACCACAAGGTGCGACTGTCACACTAAGTGTGAATCTCGGGCTGAGAAAGCAATGCTCAGAGCCGGAGGTGGCGTCTCCAGGGAGCTGTGCTTGCGTGGGCTTTGGCACAGGGGACATCTGAGCACAGCCCTCGTGCCTGGGGCAGGCAGCGAGGGAGGGTCCCGAGGGCGGCGCTGTGGGACAGAAGCTTCCGAGACAGCGTCGGGGGACCCAGGCTGCCCGCAGAGCCGCCTCTTCTCTGGTCTTCCTCCCTGTTTTGCTCTACCTAGGTGCGGTTCCAGGGCCCTCCTGCCTGCTCGCAGCTGTTGTTTACTGGTACCTTGTGTGTCCATAGGGCGAGCTGAGTCATTTTTACAAAGACTTGTAGTTTTGTGCTTGAAGTCACAAGACAACAGAGGAGCAGACTGTCAGACGCAAAAATAACCCAGGAGCGAAGTTCTCCTACTCAGACCCTTTGATCATATCTCAGACCTATCACGAATCCTGCAGCACTCCCCAGATTGGTAAGTTTACTCAGTGATGACAGCTCTGGAGGCTGGCAAATGTCACACTTTGTAAGCATCCTGGAGTAGAAGATCAGGGCTCTGAAAGTGACATGGAGGTCATGGAGCAAATCCATCGTCGCAGAGCTCATCCTGGTACCACCTGTGAGCCAGGCTCACTCCCTGTATAACTCAGTGGATGGCCAGTTTCGACAAGGTCCTGGAAAGAGTCAGGGTGAAACTAGATCGATGACCCTGTACAGGAAGGGTCAGAGTTCAGCGCCCTGACCTGTGAGGGAGGCAGGAGACCGCACCCTGGCGGGGTCCAGGAATTCCCTTGGCTGCTCTCCTCAGGTTGCTGGTGGGTTCCTCCTCCTAAGCAGAGCCCCTTTCACTCCTGCCTTTGGCCTTCCCATCCTGCACCCCTTAGTTCCCACGTGAGTCAGTAGGGACGGTGTAAAGGTGGTTACCCCAGAGATACAACTGCAGAGCACAGGTGGTGTCTGCTAGCTGCTCCCGGAGGAGACATCTGGACAGATCGCCCACATGGTGGGTGCTGTGGTTTGCATGTGCCCCGGAGAGACATTTAATCCCTGTGGAGCAGCATTGGGAAGGCCAGAATTTAACCCAACCGTGGTGTTCAGAGTCGGAGCTCTTGGTGATCGGGATTTGATAAGGGCATCAGGGGGCCCTTATGGTTGAATACTGGTGGTTTTCTAAGAGGAGGAAAGGAGCTTGGGATATCGAGCATTGGTTTAGCATGGGATAGATCCTGGTTCAATCCCTAGCACCTCCAGAAACAAAATAAAATACAGCAGTGACCACATAGGTGAGAAAGAGGCAGAGAACAAAACAGATTCACATTCCCACTCCCGGTCTGTTACTATCTTATGCCTGGGACTTTCCTAGCAAGGAGGTTACCACCAGACACAGGCCCTGAATCCTCCAGAACTGTCAGTTAAATAAACTTCTTTTTTGAGGCTTATTTTTTGAGATGGTGTCTTGCTTTGTAGTACAGGCTTGCCTTGAGCTCGCTATGTGGCTCAGGCTGGCCTCAAAGGTACAGCGATCCTCTGGCCTTAGTTTCCCAAATGAAGCCTCTTTTCTTTACAAAGTTACCCATCCTCAGGTATTTCATTACTGTGATGCAGAATGGAATAGTACGATGAGAGCTGTGGAGAGCTGTGTGCATGTGACATGTTTTACTTATCCATTCACCCATCCATGAACACCTGGCACTGCCTCCACATCTAAACAATTGTGAACATCTAAATTCTTTAGCTTGAGAAGTCATGCTGGGTCTGGGAGGACCCCACCAAGAAGCCAGCTCGCCCTTCCCACAAACCATGCAGGGTCCAGGAAGAGAGAAGCCAGATCGCCCTCCCTGTGAGCTGACTGGTGCATGGGCTGAGAATCAAGACCCCTCCGCCCCCATAAGCAGCCAGCTGGTTCAGAGGACAGGCTGAGTTGTTAGCAACTGAGGTACAAAAACAATTAAAGGCTTGTATTGTTTGATTGACTTTGCAGGCCTGGGGCTGGTAGTCTGAGCGTCTATTAAGAGGACAGCAATATGAAATATAGCAAACATGAGGGATCTCCTCCTGTCTTGTTTTTGAAATCTAATATTGATCTCACTGTTTGGTTTTGTTTTGTTTTATTCAAGGTTGTTTTGGTTGGTTTTATTCTGTTTTGTGTTTTGTTTTGTTTGATTTTACTATGCACGGTGGAATGGACAACTATTGTGAAGATAACAAGACACATTATGATAGCCATTGTTGGTTTTCTATTATCCAGTTTTGAAGTTCTGTACCATTTTCACTGCCTTGTTTTGGTTGGCTTTACTCTGTTTTGTTGGGTTTTGTTCTCTTGAAAGTAAAAATAAAATAAAATAAAATAAATTCTGAAGCCTACCAGAGTCCCCTGTGACACCCCCACCCACTACCTTGTCCTGGGTGCTGGATAGCAGTCCTGAACGTCTCTGTCCTAGAAACACCGTGGTCTGTGCCTTTCAGTCCTCTGTGTTCCTTCCTGGGATGCCTTTGGTCTCTCTTAACCCACGCAGAGCTCTGTCCCCATCCCTCTCTCCCTGGATTTCATAGATACCCTCCGTTAGCTGAATTACCAGCACCGTATTTTCACATTAAATGATTCCCACTTATCTCCCTCTTTGTACCTCCTGCTCCCCGCGGGAGGAAAGTGACCTAGCGTCTCCGTGACTTGTCCCCATTGAGCTGCCATGGCGCCTCGGCAGGGAGCCGCCTCGCTCAGGTGGTCCCTGCAGGGTTTTGGTTGTTTTCACCGAGCCCTCGGAGCTGCTTTTGACGCTTTCTCCCTCGCTTTCCACTGAACTTGTTAGCAGATGACGTTGGCTCTACGTTCAGGAGAGGTGCCGACCTCTGCCCTTACCTGCCGCCCCTTCCGTCTCCCGACACACTTGTTCTCGTCTAGTGTCGCACACGCGGCTGGCGGCTGTCCTGGGTCTTGGTTCGGATGGGAGGGAGTGAGCCGCAGGAGGCGTGTTTGTGTCTGTTTCGCTCGTCGCTCTGCCTCCAGCCGTCTGCACACAGTAGGCCGTCAAGACGCAGCTGTCCAATGAGAGAGTGGAACCCACGGAGGAGGCAAAGACCCTCTTTGGAGCAATCAGGCCACAAAGAGGGGAATCACTACGCAGACGGGCGAGTCTGGAATTCTGTTTGCTGAAAGAGGGCAACAAAAACTGGAGAACAGTTATGACAGGGACGAAGAGCAGGAATCAGACCATGGTGCACCCCACTGTGACCCCCAGACTGGCTGAAAGCAAGGGACTGTGGTGCTTTGTCGTCATGGCAACAGAACCTGGTGTAGGAGGGCTCAGTCTTGTCATCAGGGCAGCAGAACCCCGTGTAAGAGGGCTCACCTTGTTGCCATGGCAGCAGAACCTGGTTATTGGAGGCCCAGCTCGAGAACTGCTAAGGTGGGCTGAGTCTTCAGGGAAGTTACCCATGATCCCCTCCACCAGTCCTCAAATCCCCGAGTTCCTGGTCTTGACCTTCCAACAACCATTACTTTACAACCTCAGATGCTGTGGAAGCCTTGGGTTGATTCTTTTCAGATGGATGCGTGCTTTTGCTTTATTTATTGATTAGCAATTTTGTGTGTGACCTATTTATACAGATGCGTACATTCTGTAAAATTATACTATTTAACACAAATTTGAATACATGAATGCCGAATGTGTACGCTGCTTAAGGTGTTTGAAACATGTATGGGTATTTGCTTAATTTGACTTGACATATTGAAGATGATTATTAGTTAAGTTGAATTAACTCAATTTATGTTCGATTTGACTGCTAAAATGCAGATGAGTGTTTGCTTTATTAAATGTATACATTTTAATTTAGTAGATTTTCTTCAATTAAGTGCTTATGAAGGTGTTTGAAGGACTTACGAAATCAGATGCATTAAGCTTGTGATTGTGATTTAAAATTTTTAAGAGAACTTAATTAATTAAGTTTATAAGTAATGCTTAAATATTTAGGAAGATTTATTTCCTTTGATTTTTTGGCAACTTTGAATTAAAAGAACTTGATAATAAACAGTACTCAAATTATCTGAGGGGATTTATATCTGTTAAAATTTTGGGCTAGAGGAACATTAGTTGAAGATAAATTGTGATCATTTTAGATTTTAACACAAAGATTAGGGAATGTATAATTGAACTTTAGATATTTGAAAAATGCCTGAGTGGTCTAAGAAAAAAAGTTCTAAGTTTACAATTTAAACTATTATGACAAATTAATAAATAGCTTTAGATATTTCTTGCCACACATCAAGGACCCAAATACTGAAGCACCCCTCTTGTGTCTCGGGGACCCATGCAGTCGTGAGGTCAGGTTTACAGAGGTGGCGGAGCCGTGGCTTGAGGAGCTGTGGCCTCTGAGGAGCAGAGGTCAGTTCCTGTCCCTTGGGCTCCGAGAAGGGACACTGACCGCTCACCCGGAAAACCACAAGTCCTGCGTGTACTCATCTGGGAAGGGGAGGAGATGACTGTTAGGATACAGGTGCCCGAGACACTCTGGAGAGAAGGACGCTCTTCTAACCATCCTGGGAGGCTGTGGAGTGAGCGAGAGATAGTATGATGGAGGAAACGAAGGTTTGCTTTGTGCTTTTCCAGGGCAGGTGCTTCTCCACCCCGACCCCATCAGTGAAGTGCATAACCTGCTAAGGGTCTCAGATAGCTTCCTAAGACTTGTCCTGCTGACCACCTGTCTAGGTGTGGACATAGTTCTCTCCTCTCTGCTAGGGCTGTAGCTCAGAGAGAAAGCGAATACACAAGTGAGAGAGATTCCTTTGGGAGAATATGGCACCATGGTAACCAGGGAGGTGCAGGCCAACCCAACACCTTGGACAGCCAAAGTCAGATATTTAAACCAGAATCACTCAGGAGGAAGGAACAAGGCCTGGGGGAAGGACAGCGTGTTACAAGAAAGCATCTTAGAAGTGCTAGTTTGTCTACCATGGGTCTCTGGATACAGACCCCAGCCCTGTGGTCCCTGTGTGGAAGGGGACTGGGCTCCGCCTGTCCTGTCCTCCAAGGGACCACCCCGGACGCAGGCATGTGGGGCCTCTTCAAGCCACGGTCCCTGTCCCAGCACCAGGTCTCTTGGGTCCCTCATGGAAAACCAGGACCCTCAGAACCTCTGGACTCTACCTTTTGGGGCTCCCCAGCAATGACACGAGACAGTGCTGCTCCAACAGTTAATTCTGCTGGGGACTCTCCAAGAGGACACTCCACAGTGTCTGTCGCATAAAGCGATGCCATTGAATTTTTCAGTGGCTGGACCAAAGAAAGAAGAACCAGGAAACTAGCTTTCAACTTAAGTTTTCACTTTGAGTATGAAATATGTTTCAGTGCTGTAGAATTCAGAAGGGACTCGTGAGAATAAATCCTTGTCTTCTTCTCCCTTCGATTCCCCAGACTCTCAGCCTTCTTCTTGAGAAGTTGCCCATTTTTTAAAAGACATTCCTCTCCATGGTTAGTCGTTGCTCACATCGGCAGTGTGTGCGCCTATCTATTCCCCTCTCCCTTTATAAATGACTCAGTAGCATGAAGCTGCGCATGTGGCAAACTCTCTATTCTTCTCTGCACTTTGCATTTTAAGCGTGATAACATGTAGTGGAAATCTTTCCATGTCAGTAACTAAAGGCTGGCCGTTTGGGGGGACAGTCTGCACGACGTTGCTTTTTAATCAATGTCCATTTGAGCAGCTGGGGACGTTTAGGCCACTGCTACTCTCTTGCACTGAGGCAAAACAGCCCCTGCCGTAAAGCAGTAGGGTTGAATCTATTTGGAATCTATCACCTTGCAGATCCTGCCTAAAACCCCTTCGTGCGTTGTGCAAACACTGCCTTCTTTCATGCCGCGAGCTCCCAAGCTTGCTGGGCTTCTCAGTGCTGTCTTTTTGGGGGAGCAGGTAGAGGCACCTGGCAGAGGGGCTCTGCCTGGCTTGCTCTTTGGCCCTGTTCGTTTTCCCTTCAGCCGGATGTGACGAATCCTCACGAGCTGTGCATGCTGGTCTTTACCACCTTGTCACTGAAGCGGGACCTGCGCTAGCAGCATCAGCGCCACTGTACTCCGGAGCGATGCGGAGGCGGCTGAGCCCCAGACCTCCCGCACTAGAGGCCCC
>RJWM01047243.1:0-11978 GCA_004363535.1 Dasyprocta punctata
AATCAGGAGACTTTTAGACAGTGTGATGCATCAATCTTGGAAACAATCCAAATGCCCATCAACTGTGGAATGGATAGAAAAGATGTGGTATTTTTTTATAGAATGAGTACTACTCAGTCTAAAGAAGAATATACTTGAGGCTTTTATAGATAAATGGATGCAAGTTTAGAATATACTCATAAGTGAAATAAATCAGACTCGCATGTGTAATTATTGTATTGCCTCCCTAGTGTTAAAAACTGAAAAATAAATAGGATCCAAAATGTAAAACAGATATTGTAAAAGTGAAAGGCAAATACACTGTTCGCAAGGGAGGAACAGCTCCAGTATGGGGAAGGAGAAAAGAAAGAAGGGAAGAAAATATATATATATAGATAGATATAGATATAGATATGCACACACAAAATAGCTATAATGCTAGTTTCTGTTACTTCATCAAAAAGAATGATTTGTGCATACACTGTTTGATACGTTAATAGATTTAAACAAATAAGGCCTCAGGACTGCCAGAAATTAAAAAAAAGTCTCAGAGGAAGATTTTTAGCTGAAATTTAGAAAGAATAAATGGCAATGAAAGAATCTGAAAACTCATTCAGAACTCCCAAAGGAGGAATGAGAAGTGAATTGACAACATTAAATGCACACATTATATAGAAAAAATGTGAAATAAGAACGTGTTTGATGATATAATCAAAAGGATTATGGTAGACAATTCAGAAGAAAACTTCAGTTAATTTAAAGATTAATCAGTGGAACATACACAGTGATAAAACGTCTTTCAATTACAGAGATAAAAACATTTTGAAAAAATGAACTGAGACCCATTCAATCATACAATAGAATTATATCACATGACCTAAGCTATGGAAAAGTACAGTTTTGGGGAAGAAAATGGAAAAAATACATAGTAAACAAAATACATTCTAAGGAATATTTGAAATATTTCCACATATAATTATAAACATGAGTGGTACCAATGAAAGAAAATAAAAGTAAGCCAAATACAGGTACATACTTAAAAATCAGAAAGCTAAATACATTGAAATAATCTTAAAATTAAGAAGAGACACAAGTTGATAGTATGCACAAAGGACCAAGGATAGAAATAATAGGTTTCAGTCAAGAGCCGTGGAGGTTATTAGCAAAAACAAGCCATGTTTAATGAAAGAAAAGAGAAATAACATCCATGCAGAAACCTGTATTAAGTGAATATAATCTACAAAAATGAGTAAAATAATATTCATTACAAATAATCAAAACAGAGATGTGTGATCAAGGAGATACATCATACTTAAAAGATATCAGGTGAAAATTCACAATGCCAGGAAGAAATGTAAAGCACAATAATATATGACTATACATGTTTGCTGCCTAAATTCCTTATACACAATTGAGTAACTGAAGCCAAAATTAATGAATGACTTAAATATAGAAGCACATATAGCAGAAAATTGTATACTGATAAAAGTACAATGCACAGAGAGAGTGCAAATGCAGATATATTTTAAAGTGCTTATTTCATATATAAGTTGTTTTAGTGTAGTTCATTGTAAAAGTGCAATAATTATACCTATAAAATATTTAATGCATTTAACTTATTACTTATAAATTAATCACAATAATATTCATAAATTCTAAGTCTACTATAAAAGAACAAAAAAGGCAGTTAAAGTTTTAAAGACAAGTATTTTCTGGTTTCCAGTACAACATGCAACATGCTGGGATACCATGTTACTGTAACAATTGTAAACATATGAATACACTCGTACATTAATAATTCTTCCTGAATTGATAATGGCCAAAATGTAACCCCAAAACAGGACAGTGAGAAGAATACAAAGAATCACAGGTAGCCAGAGCAGCATCTGCTGAGTGGAAAGTTTCATGACCAGAGTCAGTATAGAAAAGCCTACGCTGTAATTCGCAGATTAGAGGAAGCTTGAAGTAGACAATTCTGAGATTGACTTCCTGGGCCTCTGATCATTGGAAGGCCCTGGCATTTTTGTGAGTTTTACCTTGTGAGATCTATGAGGTTCTCAAGAAAATATTTCTCAAAAATCCTCTGTGCTTCTTGCAGAGGGAGTGAGTAAGGAAGTGTTAGGAAACATAACAAAGCCTGTGTGCTTAGCAAGCTGTGCCATGGGAAACTCCAGTTAAGCAGTGGAACTGGGTGAGTGTGATGAAAACCTGCTTCTTCAGAGGGGTGAAAATGCTCACCTTCAGACACCTCCCACTGTCCTGTCCCCCAAGATGGGGAGCGGACAATGAAGCACTGTGAATTGCAGACCATAGCACCAGGATCCCTAAAACACTGAGGTCTATTTATAAACATTCATTTATCTCAATATATCATGTGTATGTAATGAGAAAAAAACATAAAGTAAAATATAATGTGCAAACTACAAGTTAAAAGACAACAGATTGGGGCCGGGGATTTACCACAGCGGTGTAAGCGCTCACCTGGCAATTGCAACATCGTGAGTTTGATCCCTGGTTAAAAAAAAAAAAAAAAAGACATTCGTTATAGGCAATGGAATGGATACTGGAATTATCAGACCAGAAATTAAAAGGAACATGATTAATATGCTAATTAGTTTTTATAGTTCAAGCTCATATCAAAAAATAAATCATAGATGAAGTTACTAAAGCAAAGACAATTATTCCTTAGAATTTTCCAGAATAAGAGCTGCATAGTGAAGGTTGCTAAATGTTTTCAGTTTATAATACATACATTCACTATGGGACCTGGAACATATATATATTATATCTTGTTCATTTTTATTTCTCTCCATCTACCGGAGCCCCTTCCCATCTCCAAAACATCTATCTTCCTATTTTCTAGAGTCTGCTCTTATTAGGGTACTAATTTCGCACATGAGAAATTCAGCTTTGTCAACAAATTGCCTCCATAAACTTGTATCTCCAAATGACATCAAATTGGGGATTAAGATTTTAAAATACAAACTATGGATGTCTGGGACTTTGTCCCTAGCAAGATTCTAATATTAAAGTAGACAATATACAGGAACAGACGTGAAATACAAGAAGCAAGCTGGAAATTCCAAGAGGAATCATTAAGAAATCCCAGCTATTAAAACACAGTAACAAAAAATATACTGTCTTTGATGGGCATAAATAGTAGACTAGAATTGACTGAATGTAGATTTCTGAGTGTGGAAACTTCAAATCTAAAACACAAAAAGTTAAAAAAAGAGCAAAAATAAAATAAAACAAAGCAATCTAGACAACTTGAAGATGGAAACAGTCTATACAACAAAGCCTTAAAAACAAAAACAACATGATACTGACAGGAAAACAGAAATGTAGCTTAAAAGACTAGAACAGAAGACATTGAAACAATCCTTCCCACCTACAGCCATGTGACCACTGACCAATGGGTCAAAAATATATCCTAGAGGAAAGACAGCCTTTTTCAACAAATGGTGCTGGCAAAACTGGATATTCACATGAAGAAGAATGAAAATAGATCCGTATTTCCCATCCAGTACTAAAATAAAAACCAAATAGATAAAAGGTTAAGATACACAGACACTGTGAAACTGCTAGAGGATGTCATGGGGATACTCTTGAAGTCATAGGCACAGGGAAATACTTCCCGAACAGGACTCCAACAGCACAAGAAATAATACTAAAAATCAACAAAGGGGACTTCATATACAATAAAGTGAATATTAGCAGAGTCAAAACTCAGCCACAGAATGGGAAAGAAATCTTCACTAGCTACTTTTTATACAGAATTAATATGAAATTATATAAAGAAATTAAAAAGTTAATGTTCCAAAGAACAAGCCTTCAATAAAATGGGCCAGATGAACTCAACAGATACTTCTCAAATGAAGATTATAAATGAAAGCAAATAGCTTAGAATATGATCTGACTATTTAGCTCTTAGGGAAATTCATATCAAAACCACGGTGTGATTCATTTGCAACCTAGTCAGTATGGTCACAGTCAAGAAAACAGAAGAGAATGGATGCTCACAAGGATGCAAGGGAAACAGGAACCCACCAATGTCACTTCTGAGAATAAATATAGTACAACCACTGGAGGAATTCATTCGGAGCTTCCTCTAAAAATGAAATATGGAATGGCTCTTTGGTATAGTATGAAAATAATATCCAGGCATATCCATGATTTTAGCATCAATATTCACAAAGCTATGAAAATAGCCTTGCTGCCTGTCAGTAAATGAAGGGATAAAGAAAATGTGGTAAATACACAAAACAGAATCATATTCAAGCCTAAAGAAGACTCTGCAGTGTATGTGCTTTACAATTGATGAGGTACAGTGACAAAGAAGACATTGTAAAGCTTTTACTACAGCAGAGAAATAAATTAATGGCAAAGCATACAACATAAACTTTAATTATATTTATCAGAAAAGCTTTGGAAGGAAGAGAAGGTAGCCTGAGATTTCAGAAATCTGTGGATCTCAAGGATACAGCAGTACAGTCAAATGAAGTTCCTCATAGTAGGCATCAGCTATCTCATATATTTTTTTCTTCAGAGATTTTTCATAGCATTTGTCATCTCTGAGTTTCTCACAGTGTAGATTAGTGTGTTCAGCATGAGAGTTATGATTCTGCAAAACACACTCAGTGGTTTATCTATAGGGAAACTTTTAGCTGGTCTTGCACATATCACAATACAGGGAACAAAGAAGAAGACAACCACAGTGATGTGAGAGCCACAGGTCCAGAGGGCTTTCTGCCTCCCTTTTCAACTCAGGTTCTTCAGAGAGTGCAGGATGACACCATACAAGATAAGCAAGAGCACAAATAGGATCCTGCAGATCAGTCTTCCATTGGCCCCCACTAGGAGGCTGATGACATAGGTGTCAATGGAGACGAGTTTCAGTAAGGGGTACATGTCTCATATAAAATAATCAATAATGTGGAGGCCACAGAGTGGGAACCCAAAAACAGTGCAGAGTTGAATTACTAAGTGTATAAAACCTCCAACCCAGGACACTACCAGCAAACAACACAAACCCATTGCCTCATGAGAACCAAATAATGTAAGGGCTTACAGACAGCCACATAGCAGTCATAGGCCATCACCAGCAGGAGGAAGAGCTCTGATCCACCCAAGAGGTGTTCTGTGAAGAGATGAATCATACAAAACTTGAAGGAGATGATGGTTTTCCAAAAGAATATCTGAAATCAACTTGGGGAAAATGATTGATGAATAAATGACATCTCTAAATGATGTTAGCAAAACAGAAGTACATTGGAGAGTCCAGGATCTTACTGATAGTTACAGTCATGACAATGAGTGGATTTCCCAACATGGTAACTGCAGAAGAGCAAGAGCATAACAAAAAGTACTTTCTGCCTATTTTGATTCTGTGTGAGGCCCAAGGTGTTTAAGTGAGTCACATAGTTCCTTGGTTCCATTTCCTCTTTTATTGGTGCTGATTTCAGATTTTAAAGGTGCTCTACCTCCAAATCAATGAAAAACACTTAATTTTAACTTGTATTTATTTATCCATGAAGCATCTTGCATCCTGTCTACTTGCATCATATTACCAGGTGCTGGGATCTGGGTTACCAGTAGAGTAATACAGAGCTCTCTGTCTTGAGTGACTTGATACATAATGATGGGGTAAGGAAAGTAAAGGTCAATTCAATAAGGTAATTAGAAATGCATTTAAGCATGCCATACTATAGATTCATAGTGCTAGACTTTCAAACTCAACTGGGATTTGCATTGGTCAAGAAAAAGATGAAGCGGCTTTCCCACTCATCTCAATGCACCAATTAACAACTGAAAATTCTTCTGGGAAGCTGAAACTTCTTAGTGTACATTTAAGTGCTCAAAAAAGTGTTTTATTATGCACATAGTTATTAAATTCCTGTTTGTGTGGATGGAAGACCTGTTCCTTCTTGTCAATGTCACTTCTATTCTTTTTTTTTTAAACGTGGTGTAATCCTACGTTTTTCAGTTTGCCCTTTTCTCAAATTGTTTCTTAGATGACCTCTCTGGATGCCATCATTTCATGCACCTTTTACAAAAATTATTACCTAAAATATTTCTGTCTTCAAATTCATACCACAAAACGTTCAAGTCTCTAAAGAACTGTCCCATTTGTGTGGTCTGTGACTACATGATTCTCAGTTTCATTACCTTGCTGTGAATTTCAGTGTTTGTTCACCTGAAGGGCTATTGCTCAGCAAATAGAAATGTCTTTCATCATCACTTTATAGCATTCCTTGCTGCTCAATTTACCCTAAAATAAAGAAAATGTGTTGAAATATTGAAAATTGGGGAATTAAACAATCATTCATACAGATTTTATTGAGATTACCTACGTTGTATCCTGAGCAAGATGATTAACTTTGTGAGTTGCTGACTTTTCTCATGAGCACTACCGGTAATCCATACTTTATGAAATAATTAAGAACTTAAAATGTAAGCACCTATAACATTGCATCTAAAAAGTAATCATATTATTGTGAAATTATATAATTATTCCAGCAAAAATGTATTCCTTGTTCTCTGTTTATCAACGATTTAGAAAATCAAATGGAAACTAACTTGAAGAAGTAGGTGTCACCAATTTTGTTGCAGTCAATCTTAGGTGTGCTCACAAAACTTCAGAGCACTCACTGTCAAACAGTGCTGTGTTGTGGGGGATGTCTGCAGCCCAAAACACAGAATACCTTCTCGGCATTGCATTGGCAAAGAAATTACGATACTTAGAGATGCTTGTCTTGTACTAAAAAATGAAGAAAGATGACTTTGCATGTAGCTTGAGTTGTGTTCTCATCCTCCTCTTTCTTTTTCATAGATAACACTATATTGTTCTCTACTAGCTTCTTCATTGTCCATTCATATTTTTCTCTTTTTCTCTGGCAACTTTCTTAGGCCTAATGCACCTAATGCAATAAACCTCCTGTATCTGGATAATTATTGTGAAGAGAAGAATTGCTTTGATGATGTTACAGTCTAACTAGGAAAGTCAAAAGTTAATTTTATTACATTTGAATTATTGTTGACTACCAAAGACAGAGAAGCCCCAGGGAGTAATGCCCTCTAGGATGGTCACACCTTATAAAAATTTTTCTTAAATTATTCCCCATAGAACATAGGAGGGACTTTTTTCCCAGTATTATATAAAAAGTCTACTATGAAAAAGGAATGGGGATGCTGGACACTAATTGATGCACTCCTCTGACAGGTAAATGACAGATTGTTTTTGTCTTTTCAGAAAGAGAAACAGCAATACAGAATGATCCAGTATAACTTTCTACCTTATGTATTATGACTATACTTTTCTCACCTCCTTTGGAAAAGGTACAGGAAAATACAAAGACAACCCAAATTGGGTTTTATTCATATTACTGTTAATACTGGAAAAAGATGAATAGAGGAAGTGTTGCAGGAAAAAATAATCCTCGTAACTTAAGTAATATTTTGTGACAACTGATTTCTGAAAGCTATGATTATTACATGGGGACAGAGAGAGGTGTGAATTACTTAGGAGTTACTGCAATTTCTTTACAATGCAATGTCTTTATAATTCTCTCAGTGTAAAATGTTTATGAATAAATTGCAGTTAAGTGGGCAGCAGGATAAAACCTCTGTAGAAGGTGTTAAGTGTTAGGTTATTTTCAAATATGTCTGGTCACCCTGGAAAACAAGTTTCTGGAGATCATAACTTTGACAAAGTTCCTGTAAAATGAGAGCTTTTCCATCTCCCAGTGATAATTTTGAATAGAATATTGTGTGCCTCAGAATAAAATTACTTTTAAATTCCTTATTCCCAAATTGTATGCTATGAATATAATTATACTTAACACTTGAGACTCACTTTGTTAGGTTCGGTCATTGTTGTTCAGACATTATCATGTGTTAACATAGCAGTGTTTTATTGTACAGAAACTATGTGAAGGTGAGATGTAACATGGCACACAGATAGGAAAATAGTTCTCAAAATGTGTTGGCAGCATTTTGCTCTTGCCCAAAAGTCATTGGGGCATTTTTATTTGCTCTTCTTCTGCACAATGCTTGTGCCTCATCTTAAAAACTTTATACAGAGGAATAACTGAACATTAATTTTATGACATTTTGGTCACCCAGATACACAAAGTTTAAGTAAAGGCTTTGGATTTAATGGTGGTCTCTGGTCCACATGGAATGCTGTTTCCCACGGCATATATTAAGCAAATGGCAGGAATCATAAAGTAAGGGGCTCAAGGAATATATATTATATCACTTAATAATATGAACTTTAGGGAAATAAAACAACATGGGACAGCAGTGTAGCCTTCGTGCAGGGAATGGTAATGTTCTTCAAAGAAACAAAGTGAGTACAGAGATTCTACGATGACAGAATCTGAATCAGAGAGGGCTGCGTGGTGCAAGAGCGGTGACCCTTCTCACTGCGGTCTCTGAGATATGAAAAGTAATCTGCACGCATCATCCTCACTCTGCTGTCAGCAGCATTTCTGTTACACCCATTTTCTCACTACTGTGATTTTGACAAATCTTGCCACTCCAAAGTTCGTTAACAAGATCTGAAATGATGAGGTGAGTACACCAGCCCTTAGACAACGAGCTCTGCTTCCAGTGCTGCGTTGTCTCGAGACCACGGCGATCCATTCTGGTTTCAGATTCCATTGTGATTCCTCTGGAAAGGAAAATGGACAGAATGTCATGTACACACCCAATACGAATCTGAGTTAGCATCAGAAGGATGTGTAAAGGTCTTTTTTTTTCACTATGAAAGACAGAGAATTCCACAGAAAAAATATAAAACAGATACAAAACCAACACAAAATTTTTAAGATGATCTTTGCATGGATCTTAAATTTCTTTTGTCATAGACTGCACTCTGATCTTATTCAGTGCACAAGATCTTCTGCTTCAGGTCGTGGAGCTAATTTTCTGTGGTATTTCAAATAGATCTCAGTTTTTTTTCTTGTTTAGTTTATGTCCATATCATAATGGGTAGATAGAAAAGTGCAATGAATTAATGATGTGAATGTGTTTTATAATGAGGGTATTACAACAAGGAGAAACATGTACCTGCATCTCAGAAGTAAATAGTGACAGATGTTTAATTTGAGAACTTATGTCAGCATCCAAATTGCACAAGGCACTGGTTAAAATCATAATATAACAATGGGAATTTTTCCAGTACACTTATTCCAAGGAAAAATGTACAGACATATATGCGTGTGTGGTTAGTGTTAGTATGTAACATAAAACCACAATGAAAGGCTTGGACAGCACGAGTGAGGATTCCTTCATCACTTGGCTTTGCACTACTCAGAAGTGGCTTCCTAATGTAACCAGACAATTGTAGTGGCTGCAATGGAAAGGCATTGCTGGAAGAAAGGACAGAGCAAGGTGAGTTGGGATATTCTACATCAATGTATTTTTAGTCTTTAGTTTCCACATTGTTTCCATATAATAATTCCACAATGGAAATTTATTAATCTTCAATATGCTTTCATTGTATCTTGAATTTACCTTGGTTATAAAAGATTTCAAAAAATATTTCTTGATTTGAGAAATGTATTTTCATTTTTCTAGATATTGAAAACAGTTTTCAGATCTATGTTCTCTTCTTTCTACACTTCAGCCTCTGTACATCTAGATATTTCTAGCAGATGGTAGATTACAAAGTATACTTGTTTATCAGTGAGACAAAATATTGAAATATGTTTAGAGGCAAACTAACACATAAATAAAGTGACATGGCTTGTTCGGGACATGAAAGGATTGAAGTCGTGTGCAAAGCATATAATCATGTCCTACAAATGGACACAGTAACAAAATTGACAATAAATTATATCGATCAATCTATCTCTGATCTATCAATCTATCCATCTACTTGCTTAAAAACTACACAGTAACAGAGGTGGCCAAGATCGTGGAAAATTGCATTGGGAGACTTTCATATATCCTTACTTCCAAAGGCTACCTAATTTTTAAGTGCTAATAGTATATGATAACCCAATCTTTTAAGCGAGTGAAGGAAAAATGACCTCATCGCAATGCGTAAAATGTCAAGACTCAATTCCTTTCTACTTAATGATCTTCCCCTCAAGAGCACTCAGAACAAGGAAACTTTTTAAAATTATTTTAGGATGTGTAAAATAATTAACTTTATCGGTATTTTTCCAAAGAGTAGACTTGATTTGGAGAAAGGTGTATTCAATCCACTGAGATTGTTTCCAAAATTAAGAGAAATTATATATATATATAATATTCTTATGTATTATGTTACATTTTACATATTATATATTTATAAATATTTATCATATATAATGATAGATATAATTTTCTAACATTAAAGTTCAACATGGAATGAACTACAATAACTTATTGGGTTGGAATGGAATGAAATATTAAGGTAAAGACAGGGTGATTGTTTTGAATTATATTTGAATATATAACATTTAAGTTTATATTTGTAATTGCATAGTATGTTTTATCAACACCATCTTGAGTAAAAGTTCTGAAAATAGTTTCTTCACTGAAGAAAATTCATACTGTTTCTTTGACATTTGAATTAAAATTATGTCCAAGTTAAATTCATAGGCAAACAATTCTTGACCCTGAAAAGGAAGAAAAGACACTTTAGGTTAGATGCTGTCTACCGTGCCTCCTTTGAATGACATATCTCTCTCACATCTTTCCCCAGCGCTTTCCAGGATGTGGGATTTTGGGGGTTGTCATTCATCATCTGGTGAAACAAAAAAGTCTGGAGACCTAAAATGATTATGTTAAAAATGAGTCACAATAACATAAGCTTTAATTTATAAATAAATACCACTTTAATTTAGAAATGTATCCTTAAGTTTCTGAGTGCTCTGAAGGTTACATTTCACAAACTGGAGAAAGAAAATTGCAGATGGTGATACATGACACATTCCAAAATATAAAACAACATTAATTTTTCTTCTTTATTATGTGTTAATTACAGTATATTATAAATATTGTTGAGGATTACAAAAGGTGACAATCAAATGTTTCGTGTTCCTTTTATTTAGAATGACATATTTTAGGAAAAAAGGAACATGACACAAAGTTACAAATAAGATACATTTGTATAAGTTTAATAAACATGTGACATATAACATGTATGGATATTTATGTGGTTTAGGAGGTTGCACTGAACTCCAAAAACAGTCCAATAGATCCTAGGTGCTAAGTGAGTCACCATGATTAAAAGGACACTGGAAGTTTTTAATATACAAAGCAAAGAGAATAATGACATGTACTGTTATCTTATAATTTGAAATTGCCTCAAAGTGGAATTCAATCAGAATGCCATCAGAGCTAACAGATAGTTGGTTCTGAAGAGTTTCAATGTAGAACATTACATTGAAAACCTTACTTCAGACTCATAATACCGTATTGGGTCATCATTAAAAACTGAAGAGCTAAGTTTGGAGATGATTCATTAACAACTCATAGATAGAATGTACCAAGCAGGGCAACATTACTTTTGCTTTAAATATAGCATAATTTTGGGTCTTATTTACTCTTTAGTTTTTTTACACTAGGGGTACAAATTGATGTTTACACTTGTGAGTCTGACTCATTTCACTTATGATATGCAGTAGACACTCTAAAAGTGAAAGGGGAAAAAACTGCTCAAAAGCAAAGAAAAATTGGGATGGAGAAAAAGAGAAAACAAAGAAGGGAAAATTTCATATATATATATATGTATATATATATATATATAAATGATATGTGTATGTTAGATATACGATAGATAATTATGCTACTAATCTGTATTAGTTCATCATAAAGAACACTTTGCTTTCATTGTTTGATTATTTTGTGTGCCTATAATTTGTAATCTGAGCAACTACTTTGAAGATAGCAATATGTAACATATTAACCATTGTTAATATCCTATTTTTTGTTTTGAAATTCTGTATCATTTTTATTTTTTCAATTTAAAATAAAAAATTGCTCAATTTCACAGAGCACCACAA
>RJWM01047244.1:0-11986 GCA_004363535.1 Dasyprocta punctata
CGACTCCCGTAGAAGAGACAGGACCATCACCCACAGATAGTACATGGATTTGTATCCTCTATGGGGCACAGGGTAGGTTTGGTTTTGGCTGATAAGAGATAGCTACATTTCATCAGTAGGAAGCATGATTGTTCTGTTGTCTTTATACAAACCTTGAATATAGCCGGGCGTGGTGGCGCACGCCTTTAATCCCAGCACTGGAGAGGCTGAGGTAGGCGGAGCGTTGTGAGTTCGAGGCCGGCTTGGGCTACAACGCGAGCGCAAGGCTGGCCTGAGCTACATAGTACGACCCTGCCTCAAAAAAACCAGGGCCGGGAGTTTGGCTCAGTGCCTTAAGCGCCTGCCCTGGCAGGCGCGAGGCTGTGAGTTCAATCCCCAGTACCGCAAAAAAAATAAAAAATAAAAAAATAAACCTTGAATATCATTAAAGGAAGTACATATGGGAAGCAAGCTGATAAGGGTGTACTTCAGTACCTTTGAATTGTCTCAATTTAACCCTCTGGAAATGTATTTCCTAGAATTTGTTTGCCTGTATTTTTCTAGTTTAGAGTTGGCCATGACAGAAATGGCACAAGACATGAAAGGACAGTGTGATACAGCAGCTACTTCTTATAAGCTCTGTAGTTTTAGGCCTCCATGCCCTTGGGCAGCTCCCACATGTTGTCATATATCTGCCAACTCATTTTCCAGTTAACGCATCTCTTCTACCTCCCATTGCAACTTCTTCTTCACTTCCTCTTTGTCTTGGCTCAAGTATGTATGTCCCATGATGGCAAATGTCTTTGCTTCTCTTGAAGGTCATCCAACAAGTCAGATGAAGGAGATGTGGGAGAGAGAAGTTTTAATTTTCCCTTGTAGGTTTCAATTGTCTTAATAAGTCCCACAATAGTCTCACAAGTCATAGTATCTGTGTGTGTTTACCCTCATCCAAATTACATTCCTAAATGTGGGTCTAGCTGCCGTTAAATCAGTTCAGGCTCAGTATCAAATGTGAGGACAAAAACGTCACAGAGATCCCCTCATCAGCTCCAGCAATTGCAGAAGGCCTATTCTGTATAATTCATGACTTATTTAAATCATTCTAGTGGTACAGCATCTCAGATTGTACCCAACCGATCTAAAACCTAAGAGAAAGAGACTAGGGAAATGTTTAGCATTACTATTCTGGATGACTAGATCCAGATTTATGCTATGAGCCTCTGTAAGGGAAGCTGACATATAAAATAATTATGAGTGAAGTATTCCAACTTTAAACATCTTTACTTAAGTTCTGTTTGATCTATTTTTCACTCAAACATTCAAGAAGAATGCATTAGAAGAAAGTTTTTCCTGACACCAGTTTCCAAAGGAGTCAGAAATGGGTTTTACTTAGAATTTAATCTTCTGATCCAGACCACAGATGGAGCAACCACCGTGCTCCCTTCTCATCTGGGATCTGCAGGTGCGAGTCCTGCAGCAGGGCCTGTCTCTTAGGGAGCTCCTGAGTTTTTGTTCAGCTTTTCCTATCAGTTGAAGCACTGTGCGTTGCCTAAAAGCACAGAAATACGTTGCAAAATCTTCCATTTGCAACGGTGAAATGGTGAGGCTGATCGTCTTAGCTGTTTTCTGAAAATTGACAGAATAGCGCCCAGTATTTGCATTATTCCCGGTGTAACTCTGATGAATAAGCGGAACCATCTCTCCACTGAGACGTTGCTTGTACCAATATAAATCATAAACAGCTACACTGGTCTCATAGGAGCAGTCCAGAACAACTTCTTTCCCCTCTGGCCTCGATAGAGCAGTCGGACCTTGAGTCACTTTCTGAGCCACAATGTGTCCTGTAGGAACAATAAGAAAGCACAGCTGATCCTCTGAAATAATAATAAATATTGGGAAGATTTTAGACTGATTTGGGACCCAACAACACACCAAACAAGAGCGACAGTTTGTTTGCTTTTTTCCTCATCCCCATTTCCTCATCTAGCCCATGCGAAGCGTTTCAGGCCTGTATGCAATCTTTTCATCTTTAATATTCTTGATCATATTTGGACCATCTGTACCAGAGTAGACGATGGCTACGAGCACCCACAGCAGACTGGAAAGCATGATGTGGCCTGTATTTCTCTGTTCAGGGTGTTTTCCCCTCCCTGGATGTCTGGGTTCAGAGACTCTGATTCCCTCCCAGTTTGTGTAAGTATGGGTTTTTATACAGCTCCTTCAAACCGGAAGTGGGTTTCTTAGGTTCATAGACCACAAGGTCTGCACACACATGAAAATAAGGGTGGCTCACTCCAAAGCGTTGCCAGTTCTACCTGACTTTCTATAATAGGTTAGGCAGCACATAAAAAGGGGACCTGAGAACAACAGTTAGTATAGAATTAGACTGTTTAACTCTTACTAAAATAACAATGTAAACTACAATTACTATGCTGGCAAATTTCTCTTCTGGGCAGGTCCTGGCTGTTTTAGAGTTCATGCATTCTCAGAAATCTCCAACTCAGGTGTCTGATCCACAAAATGACAGTTATCTACAATATGCTAAAATATAAACCAAACAGATTGCATTAAGTGGAATGGGGACAAATATTAAAACAAATCCTACTCCACAGCTATATTCCCCAGGAGGGGGATTCCAGGAGGGATCAACCTGGAAAAAGATGGATGATGGATTCATCGGGAGGTAAGTGATGCCTGCTGAATATTTTTGTTTCTGGTGATAGGTTGCTTTCGTCATTCAACTTCCCTGTCCCTCTTTTTTGTCCTATCCTAAGTGGTTGAACCTTCAAAACTCAGGGGCCTGCAAGCCAGCGAGCAGAACTGGAGAGTATGGGGGCAGGAGGAACATGCACACTCAGCCGAGGGGTCCAGATGTTTCACTACTGTATTTTCCAGCCTCCAGATTTTATGTATAACCTTTGAAAGAAAGAAAATTAAGTTTCATACTAACATATTTTAAATTGCACTAAATTTAGTTTCAAAATCAAAACTTTGATCGATTTAGAGTTCATTTCATTGCAGTGAAATTAAGAAAACTATATTTATATATATAGTTGATGAGGATACTAACAATGAACTATCCAAAGAGAAATTAGGAAAACCATGCTATTCCCAAAGCTCCAAAAAAAGTAAAATAAAATGCTTCAGGTGCTTAATCCTCACTAAATTGAAATTAATCTCCTGGGAAGGCTAAGATTTCAATGGGAAAGTGTGGCAGTTAAAGCATCTCCAGCCTGGCACTAGGTGCAGGGAATGAGAGGAGCAATTGAGTGGCCAGTCTCTTACTCTCCTATCCTAGTAAGAAATCTGCCCATGCACATGTGCGCCCACAGGCTGTGCTGCTGCCAGTGAGCAAAAGGTGATCAGTCTGGCCCCCTCCCTCAGGTAGGGGGAACCAGCTCTGAGGGGCAGTGCATGCTCTGAAGCTCCCCAGAAGCTTGATCCAGCTGAAGCAAGACTCCAGCTGAACCATACCTTTAGCTTCCCTTTCCTCCATAAATTATGGACAAAAGAATTTCAATTCAAGCTCTTTTAAATTTAAACCTCATTTATATACTATTTCATTTAATTATAAACCAATCCTCAAATACATACATATATTATATATATATATATATATATATATATATATTTTTTTTTTTTAACAGCCTATGATCCAACGGCCTGTTTGGTACCATGATAGATGTTCAAACCACTATCACGACCTTGGTTCTTTCCACAATTCCATGCTGCCAGAATGCACTCAAAAACCTGGATCCAGCACATGTCTAGATTTCAGCACAATTTCTGTCTTCCTTACTGCCTTCTAATTATTTTTATGTACTTTGGAAGTATTTATGTGGAGCCTTCAAATTTCAGATTGAGAATGTGACGCAAATTCAGATTGGGTTGGATTACTAAATCTTAACTTCACATTTCCAATTTTTTCTAGACTCTTGCCTACAAAAACAATGTTATGGCTTATAAGCCATAACATTCATTTTATTTATTTACTTTTTTATTTATTATTTTTTTTGCAGCACCAGGGATTGAACTCACAACCTCGCACCTGCCAGACAGACACTTAAGCCACTGAGCCAAACAACTGGCCCTAGTTTTTGAGGCAGGATCACACTATGTAGCTCAGCTTGGCCTTGTGTTTGCGTTGTGGCCCAAGCCGGTCTCGAACTCACAATGCTCTGCCTACCTCAGCCTCCCGAGTGCTGTGGTTAAACATAATATTCATTTTACAAATAAGTGTGGTTTGAATTTTTGTTCTTGTAATTCATCTTAACATCTATTACACCATATTAAGGACTTACTTTCATCAGGCCACACAGGTTTCCTGAACTTGCTGTAAATGGCAGGCATGATCCATTATACCTAGAAGTCAGAAAAGAGGGGTGTGAGGATGACACACATCACGTCTTCAGTGTCTGTAGCTCTCCTCACCAACACTAGCTAAAAAGCCCCCCAACACCAGGTGTTCTGTGGTAGCAGATCCAGGCTGATCTGTACTTATGAGAGCAAAGCTCCTTGATGTCCAGAACTCTTCTATATGCCTTGTCGAAGGCCCTTCTTGAGATATTTGGGGTCATCTGCTTCCCCATTCCCTACTGGTGTTTGCAGCCCTCTGTGGCTATGGAGGACGTGCCCCTTATCTCCATGCCACACCCCACTGGCACTGGAATCAGGCTCTGGAAAAGAATTCTGAGACCAACTCAGCCTGAACTCAAAAACAGTAACATAGACAATTCCAGATATTTGATATCTACAATCATCTGAGCTTTTTGTTTTTGCCAGTTCTCATTCTCTGACTCTGTTGTTCCTTTTGCCCACCCACTGTGTCCTTATCTTATCTAGGAGTGAGGTTGCAGCTGAAAGTGGAGAAAAAGTGGGAGATCTATGAAGTAATTATGTCCTAAGGCATTCTGAAAGTAGAGGTTTATGATTCCTTTCTCTGCTTTGCATTTCTGTTTTACCAATACTTTCCTAATGCAGTGTATCAGACAGCTTGAGAAACTGAGTGGGAGGACAAAGAGCATTAAAAACTGTGAGGGAATATCTACTATTATATCAAAATGTTTTATTTCATTTATAAAAATCATCACAAAACTAATCCTCTTGATAAAGTTGTGATTTAAAACTAGAGTAGACAACAAGATGTACGCAGTATGTGCACTTTTTTGTCAATTGCAATTCAATTTTAAAGCAAAAAGGAGGAAGGGAAACTTCAGAAGTGACTGACACATTTATAGCATTGTTTATGGTGATTCACAGTTATGCATCGATCTTCAATTGCACAAAGATTAACAGCTTAAATACTTGCACCTTTTGTACATACACTATCTCAAAACTTCTTTTAAAATTAGAGTGGCAATGGAAAGTTGGAAAATGTTTGCATCAGACAAATATTTTGCCTCTTATTTCCCTTCCATGGTTATTTATTTTCAGGATTATTAAGATACTGTCCCAGTCTCTACCATTGTTCTTAATCCCTACTGCATCTGGAGCAGATACAGAAATTCTCTGCCCTGTGCTGTCTGCTCTGCCTCAGGTCGGCCTGAGCCTCTGTGGTTTAAGTGCAGGCTGCAGGTGCCTGGGGAGCACTGTGTGCTCACTGCACAGAGGTAGGCGGCTGAGTCACGGTGCTGGGTGCCTGTGATGTGCAGGGAAAAATGTCGGCTGGCTGTGTTGAGCTGCGCTGTGAATCTTCCTTCTTTTTTGTTGCCACTGGAGTATAAGGACATCAGAAACTCAGGACCTTTCCCAGGATACCTTCGGTACCAAATAAACGTTTTAAAAGTACTGTCTCTGTAAGTGCAGTTGAGATTGGCGCTGCCTCCCTATGGAACACTGCGGGTCTCAGGACTCTGCTCCACCTCCTTCTGTTGGCCGCTCACCCCTGTGCAAAAGGACAACAGGCAAAGAAGATTGGTTGGGTAGTGGGAGCTTACTCTCCAGAACACAAATGATCCATTCAGTGCTTTCCCAATCTCCAATTTTCAGTGGATTAAAAACATTTATATTCATCCCATAGTTCTGGTACATACAACAATTTTGTATATTGTTCTTTAAGTTCCCAAAGAAATGACCGCACTCACAGATGAACTGAAGCCACAGGATCACTAGTAAAACACTGAAGGATCCCATCCTTCTGCTCTTCCTCACTGGGGATTCAGATTTCAAACTCTGAAAAGCTTCTTCAAATGCTTCTGATTCATTTACTGTAGGGAACAAAGAATAAAAGTATCTGCTCTCAAAATTCGATGTTCTTTGAGGCATCCAGCTACACCAAACCCCTCCTGTGATCTGTTTCCCCTTTGTCTGTCTGTCTGTCTCTCTCTTTCTCTTTCATTGTCTCTCCCCACCTCCCATTCAAAATGTTCCTCAGAATACCTGAGAGGACGCTGCCCTCTTGTGGACACAAACTCTTGACATAGTCCTGCTAAATTAATAAACAAGAAAGATTTGCTCCAAGTCAATCTCCATGTATGTGTGGGATGCATACATGTGTTTGTATTTTATTTGAACTGACAACAAACTAATCACAAACTACTCCTAATAGAACCACGTATTTTTCTCATGATATTTAAACAGACCTAGTTTAGTCTATGATTGCATATAAAAGTTACAAATACTCAATTACACTGCTAATATAGTTCA
Source organism: Dasyprocta punctata (assembly GCA_004363535.1). NCBI lineage: Eukaryota > Metazoa > Chordata > Mammalia > Rodentia > Dasyproctidae > Dasyprocta > Dasyprocta punctata. The sequence goes on from RJWM01047244.1 coordinate 6,625, forward strand.
CCAAAGTGGTGTAATTCCAATATAAATAAAATTCAGTACTCATTCCAAAGCACAATTAAAACACTTCAAGTTTACATGCTTCTTTCTGGGGAAAGGAGACATAAAATAACTTTCTATGGGCTAATGATGACTGACATTTTGTCTGTATTTTGCAATAAAACAAAAGATAAGCATTTCAACCTAAATTTCCATGTGCTAGTCACAGCGGATTACACACTATATCTCAGCTGTCTGTATGCTGGGATGGGTTCACAATGGTCTGATTCTGGGATGGTGGGTGACATGATTGTGTTAATACCACAAATTAGTTTCATCATACTAAAATTGTACTGAAGAAGATTTAATTGAACACAGTGTGACACAAATTGAAGGTACTTAGACTCAGTCCCTGTCAATCAGATTAATCAGAATGGCTGGTGAAGTAGCATGGCTGTCATGAGACAAATTTCTGTATCGCAATATAGGACCAAGAGTGGGTAAGATTGAAAGGCAGTATATATGAGTCCCTTTAACTACTACATATCTTACCAAGTGTGTGTTTAATATAAGACCGTGCTCTCACAAACTGATTTCTTAGAGCTATGCTTACAGCAAACAACCATGACAGGTGAGGCGATTTTTCCTTTGAGACAGAGAGCAAGTTTGCACACTGTTCGCTATTAAGGCAGGAAATTCCTTAAGCTCAGATTTCCTCCACTGTGGCACACATAACTGTAGGCATAGCATCCATGTTCATCCATTGTATGCCCTCGATAGACACTGGATATGGAGGCATTGAAAGAAATGTACCAGTGCTTATGCTCTTTCCTGTGCTAGTACCAATACATTCCTTTCCTTGGGCCTGGAAGCACTTGTATCTTTACTGATAGCATTACTGAAACAGTCCAATTAACTTAGAAAAGGGTAAAATCCAAGTCCCAGTAGTCCCTTCTTTACTATGGTAAACGTTTGAATTATTTTTGGGAAAAATCATTTTTCCAAAAATGGATTTTTGAAGGATATAATATGTAGCCCCTTATGGGATTTGCACGTCATGCCTGGTAAAATGAATGAGCAATTTTCTGACATAGTTTTATGAAATAAAGACTCCTACAAAATTAGTGCTATAGATGTAAATGACTATTAATCTTTTGAAGAGCCATATAGCCACAAAACAGGTATTACAATTGGACTGTTATTAACCAATGCATGTAACCATATCCTTTTAACACCAAATAATCTCTTATAAAATGTCTACTAGGGCTAATTATTTGAATTTGTTTCGTGAGAAAATTTTTGCTTGTAGTATTTTGAAATTAAATTTTAACTATGTGACTTGAGAAGTTATTTTTTATTTTCCCATATCTTTTCGTTATGACTTTTTTTCTTTAAATATTTTCTATAGGTTTACTCATCTTAGAGCAAGTTGACTGAGGCATTCTGTTAAGGTGAGTTCCATTAGGTGAGGGGAGGATGAGACCTTGAGTGGAGTTAACTATGTGGCAGAGCACCCTGAGCACAGAATGGCCAGGGTTTGAGTGTCAGGGAAAGGGCCAGTAAGCACTGAGTTCCACCCCATAATGAAGCAGAGCTCACACATTAAGTAGGAGTTACTGTGATGAGAAAGAGAGGAAGAAAAAGGATGAGTGTAAAAAGGACTAAGCCACATTCACTCATTCATTCACTTATTCATTCCTTCAGTAGGTACTTATGAACTATCATGAACTGGTCATTGGTCTAGACACTACGGATAAAGCTGTGAACTGAACAATTTCCCTGACCTCATAAAGCCTGTAATCTAATTAGATGAATAATCACTCAAAAGATTGGCACATAAATCAACAACCTAGCTGCATATTATTATTCTTACCACATGGGTAATAACTCAGCAGATGTAAGAGGATTTCTCAACAGTAGTGGTATTTGCACTGAGACTTGAAGGGTGAGACTGAGTCAGGCAGGCCAAGATTTGGGGGAACAATACCTTAGGTGAATAAAAGAGTAAGGCTAAATGTGGGAAGGGACATGGCAAATTCAGTGAACTGAAGGAGACTAGTATTGTTGGGTCACAGGGTTGTGGGGAGGAGAATTAAGAGCTGAGATTGAAGGGTCAATCCAGGTAAAAATTATGTACACTTCGTATATCACGGCTCAAAGATTGTATTTCATTATAGGAATAATAGAAAGCTACTGAGGCATTGCAGACAAGTACAGATTGGACTAATCCTCTAGCAAGCACTGTGGCGACTGACCAGATTAGTGACTGTCTAGCTGTTAAGTGACAAACTCTACTAGGGAGCTTGTTAGTATACAGTGTATGTGGGGAGCCTGAAACATTTCATGGGCAAAGTGACTGCTCTTGCTCATTCTGAGGAGGCCAGGTTTGTGCAATAGATGCCTTGAGAGAAAAAGGTCCAGTGAGATGGTAACTTGAACCAGAATAACACATTTCAAACTTTTATTTATTAATTTTTTTACATATCTTATTGTAGGAAAGAATACTGATCCTATGTGATGGACTTGATGTTTTCTCGTCCTGTTTTAAATATTTTTAAAGACCAAAATGCATAATCTCATGTGCAAATAAAAAGTAAAATTAAAATGCTATGAAAACTGTCATGTAAAATAGGAACTACTCTAAAATATTAATGTACAAAATTCATTAAGTAGTGGTAAATCAGCATCATGGGTGTGCCACTGTTGACATCACATTTTAATGAAAAAAATCTTTAAGAAATTAGGCATTCAGTGTTATGGATTTTGTCATATTTGGGCAACTTTATTTCCAACAAAACTGTAACTTAATGGTGGTTCATTAAAAATATTTCTGCAATCTTGAGGCTAGTTTAGGCTAACTAGTGAATTCAAGACACACTGGGTTATACTGTGACACCCTATCCCAAAAGAAAATAAGCTCAATAATAATTAGAAAAAAATATCAAAAAGTCAATATATTTTTTTAAATCTGTGAAAGCAATAGAGTAACAATTTGAAATTATGACCTCAATTCTTTTTTCTGGCATGGAAATACATAAATATAATGTGGAGAAAGACAACCATGTTAATAAATACTGGATATGTGATAACCCCATTTAATAGAAAAATACAGCAGGATATGTGTGCTCCCAATATTTTAAATGATATATATTGTCATTTCTAGGCCTTAGAGTTATAGGATTATTTTATTTTTACCCAAATCCTATCTTCTAAGTTATCCAAAATAACACATTTAATTAAGAAATACATTTAGTCTAATTTACAACACAAAGTCCCTCCTTCAGATTCTGTCTCCTGCTATGGATCTTCTGGAGCAAAATTGCAAAGGAGTGAGAATGCTTGTGTTCCACTCCCAGTTCCCACTTGTGTAAGTCATGCGTTGGCTAAGTCACACCATGCCTGTGTGTCCTAATCAGTCCATCAATTAAATGACAAGAATGAGCTGGGTCAACATTTTTAAAATCACAGTTGATGTAGGAGGTCATGTCAAGCAGCACAGAGAGGATTTTTTTTCAGGATGACGTCCAATGGTTATTTTATTTTATTTTATTTTTAAAGAGCAGAATATATTTATTGAGAGAAAGAAAGCTTCTGTCTGAGAAAGAGACAGAAGAGGTCTGTCTTAATTACTTTTCACTCACTGCCAAGACAAAATACCTGACACCCAAAATTAGGGACGGAAAGGTTTATTTCTTACAGTCTCTTGGGAGTTTCAGTCCATACTCAGTAGGCTCCAAGGCAGCGTGGTGTGGTGGGACAGTCATTCATGGTGGCTGCCAAACAGCAAGGCACTCTGGCCAGAGAGAAAGGCTGGAAGCGAGAAAGAGGAAGACCCACCTCCTTTACATGGTATCTCAGCTCCACCCCTGGGCGGGTGCAGCACTCACATCACCAATCCCAGCTCTAGACAACAAACTAAACACAAGCAAGTGCCAGACTCGGTCCCAGCAAAAGTATATGAGGACTTGGGGTACATAGTATCACCCAGTACATTCCACCCCGAGACCTCCAAGGACTCATGTACATCCTTAATACAAAAGACATTTAGTCCATCTCTAAGACTTGTCAAAGTCCTAACAGTTTCAGCAATGCTGAAAAGTCCAAGTCCCAAATCTCCTTTGAGATCTATGGCAAACTTTTATTTGTAACCACCTATACAAATGTAAACGAGGTTAAGCACTTCCAACATATAAAGGCACAAGATAAACATTACCATTCCAAAAGTTACAAACAGGGGAATACAAAGCACTGAAACGAAAGCAAGCCTAAAATCCAGCAGGGCAAACATTAAGTCCTGGAGTTCTGTGCTCAGCATCTGAAGCAACCTGGTCACAAGCTCCAAAAGGCTTGAGTGATTCCACCCCTGCAGCACTTTCAGGGGTCTTAACTTCCATAGCTTTCCTTGGATAATCGATGGCTTCACCCTTACATCTTTACATATTGCTCTCTGCAGGCAAGGTGGAAGCTCCTTTTCTTGTACTTAAAACCAGTGCCACATGGATGCCCTAAGGTCCACTGCCAGCTGGAGTGGTAGCCAGACTTTCCCCTCTTTTGGCTATATGGGTTGACTGCCTGGATTGCTGAGCTCTCTGAACCTGATTGTGAGGAACAGCTTCTCTATGCTGCCACCATTTTGAACTCTGGTGTGGCCACCACCATTTTGGAATCTAGTGCAGCTGCCACCCTTTTGCAACCTTCTGTGGCCTTTGTCGCCACTCCAGGACAAGACACTCTGTGGCTTTTTCCTCTGAGCAAACTCTTCCACTTTTGAAGTCCTGAGGCTGTAAAGGATGGGGCTCGCTGCTTCCCAGGATGCCCCCAGGCCATCTTTTTTATTCCTTTGTTCATTCTCAGCAATCAAGGTCTCAGCTCAATCTGTACAGTCCACAGCTTCCTGGCCAAACCCATGTTTTAAATCACCATGCCGCTTTAAATCAGCATACCATGCTCTTTGCTCTTGATTCCCAACATAAATCTGGCTAAGAGCCCCCAACAAAAGCCAGGCTGCCATTTCAACATTTGGCTGCCTTGTAATTTCTTTTATAAAACTAATCATTCTTTGTCCTTAATCTCAGTCTCAGGCAAAGTCTCCAGGCAGGGGCACAATGCAGACAAACTTTTTGTCAAGCCATAACACACATTGTGTGGAGTCCAACACCCAATGCAGTCCTTCTTCCCAGCAGAAACCTTCCGAGCCTGGTCCTTACCAGCAGGCTTTTTATCAGCTTTCTGGTCTCCTGAACTCTGACCAGAATCTCTCATACAGAACAACCTAAGCTGGTCCAGGACTACTCTTTCAGGCGACATCTCTGAACCTTTCCAAACTCTTCCTACAAGCCATTTCCAAAGGCTCTTGAACCACATGGTCAGGAATAGTCACAGTAAC
>RJWM01047245.1:0-12019 GCA_004363535.1 Dasyprocta punctata
TCATGGAGACCATTAGAAGCACAATTTAAACCAAATCTAGTTGCCTTTCTGATTCCACCACCTGGGAACTCCCAACTAAGCAAACATAAAACATTTTACAATGAAATGTGTGTGTGGCAATTGGTCCTAACACTCAACCAAAAATCAACTCCTCAATAGTATTTAAAGAATATACTGATCACTAGCCAGGCGTGGTGGTGCATGCCTTTAACCCCAGCACTCGGGAGGCTGAGGTAGGAGGAGCGTTGTGAGTTTGAGGCTGGCTTGAGCTACAACGTGAGCGCAAGACCAGCCTGAGCTACATAGTGCAACCCTGCCTCAAAAAACTAGGGCCGGGAGTTTGGCTCAGTGGCTTAAGCGCCTGCCCTGGCAGGTGCGAGGCAGTGAGTTCAATCCCTGGTGCCGCCAAAAAAAAAAAAAAAAAAAAAAAGAAAGAATATACTGATTATATTATTGATTGTAAGCGACAAGTACTTTCTTTTACCAGATGATTATACATGAGATCAAATACACCCTTGGTGACTATGCAATGTAATTGTAAGCAATGCTTATGTTGGTAGCCACTATTACTATATCCTGCAATTCTGTAGTGCCAGCAACCTCATACCTACATTACTGTTTTGAAGCATGGACTTACAGAGAACCCTTTCCTGTCCTTGTCGCAGTCCAGGAAGGTTTATAATTATAATCCCAAGGAGACATTATTGGAATTTTAATCAGCTAATTCTAATCTACCACTTCCAGCACCCCACAGCGAGAAGAAAGACACTGAGACATACACAGTTGTGGTGAGCCAAGGGGTACTAAGTCCAGCCAAGATGGTGGTTTACTGGAACAAAGGCCATGACCCAGAGCCCATCTCAAGTTTTATTAATTCTCCATGAAAAGAGTGGCTGGGGATGAGTGACAGTGAAAGTGGTGGAAAATACATGACGGCCGTGACTGCCATGAGCTGGGCTGGGTAGGAGGTCTGAGATCACCTCTGTGATATGCAGAAGGCAAGAAATGCAGAGAGAACAATCTGTATAACAGCTGAGGTAGTAGCTAATAATCTGGGGTTGGTGCTTCAGTTCTGATGTACAATCCTATTTGCCCTGGGAAGTCACAGTCTCTTTCTCGAGGCTCGGTCCCAGCCGACAGCATGAAGCATGGTTCTCCATCCTGCGTGGCTCAATCACATATTTGGGGAGTCACTGGGCGGGGAAACGCTGACCTGTCACTTTGCTTCACATCAGCTCCTCAGCCAGCCCAATTTACATTGCTTAAAGCCAATCGAAAGGACAAAGAAATAGCCCAGTTAGCTCTGTACATATCAGTACTTGGAGACAGGGCCAAGTTTATCCAAAATGGAGATAGGTGCTCTTCTTGTCAAGGAGACTTATCTCTGTGGTTCCCCACAGGACTTACTCATTACCATAAACACATCCTATTGGGGATGCAAATATTTTTCTAACTCTGCCATGACAAACACCTCTTCTGCCACAAGTTTTTGAAAAACCCATTTCTAGGCCAATAATCTGTGCTGCAAACACTGACGCGCGTGTGATGTACACAGCGTGAGGGTGTGAATGTTTGCGGCTGGACGGGCCGGGGTTGCCTTTCGGATGCTGCGGCCGCCTGCAGATATCGGCAGCCCTGAGGCCAAGGCAAGGAGCGAATCAGATGGTGAATAAGGCCGACAGCCACATGCGTACTCACGGCCCTGTATGCAGCAGCCCACAGACGCCACACTCCAGAGTCACAGACACTGAGAGACAGTCTCAGATTGGAGACACCAACGTGCTACCTGGTGCCCAGCAGATGGGGAGCCGCCACGCAACAGCCCAACACCAACCTCTTCCCCAGCGTGTTTGTCCCCACCAAGCCTCGTTCTGGCGGCTCAGCTCAACCCACACACACGCTTGTCCTCTGGCCGACTGCTGAGACGTGAGACAGGGACAGTAGTGCTCAGACTTGTTCCAGTATCCGGGTGGAGGAGACAACTGTTGCAATACAGTTCTGTTCATGATTCAGATGCCAACAGACCCTGCAGATCACCTGGCAGGCTCAGGTGCCACACGGACACCAGGAAATCAAGTCAGGTCTCTTTATCCCTATCTGACTGGAGAAAACACGTCCCGTCACTTAGATACCGTGGCATCAGCTGCTGCTGACCCGAGAAGCAGGGACAAAGAAGAACCTCCAGTTCATTCTAACCGCCCCACACCATGCACCTTCGTCTCTTGCCCTGGTTCTCATCTGCTCCCTGATGATATAAAACAGCGGCTTTGCCACTGCTGCAGCCTGAACGGTCCCTGCCCTGCCCTGTCTCACCTGCTGAAGCCCTAACCCCTAGGGAGGCTGCTCTTGGAGTCAAGAAGTAATTAAGGACCAGTGAGGTTATGAGTAAAGCCCCGATCTGAACATTAATTTCCTTAGAAGAGACACCTTCCACCTCCTCCAACCCTGAGAGAAAGACAGACAGACAGACTCACAGACCAGCTTGCCTGTCATCTCTCTGCCAGGTGAAGAAAGCTCACAGAAGAAAGCTCACCATCCAGAAACAAAGTACCAACTGGTCAGCCAGGTGTGGTTGTGCATGCCTGTAATCCCAGTACTCAAGGATAGCCTCGAGTTCAAGGACAGCTTCAACCATATGGAGAAACCCTGACTCAAAAAAGTCCAAAAAAACACCCAGAACCAACTGGTCACCCCTGGGTCTTGGATTTCAGTCTGTAGAACCGTGAGAAAATAAATTTCAGTTGTTTAAGTCACCCACTCTGATACACTGCGATGGCAGCCCAAGCTGACCAAGGTATCTACTTCCCCCCAAAACGATGTTGATTTAGATTTCAAACTCCATCTTTACCTACTTTGGAAAGCAAGTGAATAAAAACCAATTGATCACCCCTATAGCTACAAAAGGGCCTGAGGATATAAGGAAGAGGAGTTTTGTCTTAAGGACAAATTTGTATTTTAAATACATTTATAGGATGAATGGCCCCCATTTCCAACAATGGAGGAAGCCATTCAAAACAGGGTTAGTTTCCTGCTTAAAATCTCTGGCTCTCAGTCCTTCTAGTAGTAGCAATTTTTTTTTTTTTTGGTTTTTTGGTCAAAACAGTAACACACCACATATATTCCAAAACAACATGTATACTATAAATATGCAGTTTTGATTGTCGATTTAAAAATAACTTGCCAGGTGTGGTAGTATTCATCTGTAATCCTAGTGACTTGGGAAGCTGAGGCAGGAAGATTGCAAGTTCAAGGCTAGCCTAGTAACTCAGTAAGACCCTATCTCAAAATAATGAGTGAATGAGTGAGTGAGTGAATGAATGAATGAATGAGGTGTAGCTCAATGTGAAGTCCCTGGGTTCAATTCCCAACAGGGGTGTAGATAAAAATACGACTACAAATACTACTACCCTTCAAAGAAGAAAACAGAATAGAGGCAGCAAGACAGACTGAAGACCCTGCCCTCGGCACGGCGGGATGCAGACCCGCGCTGGGCATGGAGCTGCCTGCTGGCTGAGACAAAGCCTTACACTTACCCAGAGATCCTGCTGCAAAAAGTGTGATGCTAGGGGTAATTTTAGAACCAGTTGTATAGGTTCTTCCTTCCCGAGTCTATTAACCTACCAAGAACATGTAACAAACACAGGATGCAAAGAACATACCTATCTGCATTCCAATTGGCTACTTACAGTTAATTCTTTACAATGAGCCTACTCAATCACCCACGTTCAAATGTCAGGTCTAATTTTATCCCTGGTGATGTCGCATCTGTGGCCACCTGGACTGCACCTTAAGGGGACAAGACCCATTTCAGTTCAATTGCCTTGTGGGACCATCTTCGGGGTAAAAGTATAAATAGGCCAGCGATGTGGTCTGCTGGTATCTGTCTGTAATGAATGGAGTTTCAGCTGTGTTCCTGAATGGGAAGGGCCCTGACCCACAAGGCGCCCTGGAGGGAGAATCAGGCGGTGGGGCAGGGCAGGCTTGGAGCACTCAATGGTTAAGAGCTCAGTCGCTCTGTGTGTGGGGGTGGGGGTGGGGGAATCAGGCGGTGGGGCAGGGCAGGCTTGGAGCACTCAATGGTTAAGAGCTCAGTCGCTCTGTGTGTGGGGGTGGGGGTGGGGGGCGCGCTAGGGGCTCTGGGGCTTCAGAGTAGGTGGTACCAGGGAACGCAGGGATGTGCTACAGGTCAGGGTGTGACATGTAGGCTGTGTGACCCTGGGCAAGTGGCTTCATTTCCTGATCCGTAAGTTAGGGAGGAACAGAGTCCCTCGGGGCCTCACTGGACCCTTGAGGTGACCAATGTGTATTTCACATGTGAAGAGCTGGGAGCAGGGCTCTGCAGAGAGTGGGTGTGGGCGAAGGCCCCTGCTCAACCGGGGCATCTGCTTGAGGGGGAGGAGATGTGGGGAAGGGTGTTGGGGTGAGATAAGGACGTTTTCTGAGAAAACTGTAATAGAGGCTTTGTCATACAAACTACACCCAAAGAAGAGGGTTCGAGTGGCCCGTGCACACTGGTGTGACTGTGAATCACGATGTCGGCTTGGCTGGATTAAGGAACCCTAGGAGATTAGGAAAGTACACTTCCAGGTGGCTGTGGATGACTGACACATAGGCCAGCAGTCGGAGCGGGGAAGACCTTCCCCAGTTGTGGGTGGCTCCAACCAATAGGCTCGTAGCTTGCACAGAATGAAAAGGGAAAGAAGGAAGAAGGGTGCCTGTTTTGAAGAGCACCAATGTTTCTGAGCAGGTGTGCCCTCTCCGGGTCTCCAGTTCCTTTAGCCTTCTACTGCAGGGTCACATGGGCGACTCCCTCGCCTTGGACTCCTGCTGCACCCTTGATCTCTCTTGTTCTGTGGCTCCCACCTCCTTGGGCCGAGCAGCTCCTGGCCCCTCCACCTCTCCAGCACACACACACAGCTAGCCGCTGTGGACTGTCCTGCCTCTGACCCTGCTGGTAAATTCCCTTGTGTAATGATACATGTATTTCTATTGATTCCACTCCTCCAGAAAACCCTAGTTTACAAACTGGGCTCATTGCAGGACAGCGGAGTCCCAGGAGTGGTCCTTAAGGACGGAACACAAGATTCCCTTGTCTTGGGGTCCAAAGGCCAAGTGGAGTTGGATTCACAGAAACACGTGGCATGAGTGTGTGGGGGCTGCACATGGCCCAGACCCCTGGCCAGGCTACACATCCCAAGCAGGTGACAGGGGACCAGAGTTCGCTTTCCCACTCACTGATCCACAGGATGCCTTTTTTGAAATCAAAATTGTGCCAAACAGCCTAGCACCTTCCGGAGATGGCTGACAGACACCTTGAATGAGAAAAGAGCCTCCAGTCAAATCTGACACCAACAGGAACTCAGTGACAGCCATGAGAGGCGAAGCTAATTTTACAGACGCCTCCTCATTCTCCAGGCCCAGCCTGTAAGACAGTGTGTTCATTTTATAGTTGGAAAAGTGTTGCCTATACTATCCGTGGGAGGGAATAGGCCTGAATATCTGAGACTATTTAAGATGATTAATATTAGACACATTGCTGGAATGCTAACCAAAAAATTATTAGTGGCAATCATATGCTGAAAATGTAAAGCTCTGTGAGCCACTTTAATTTAGGATCATAATTATGACTCAGCCTTGAAACTGAAATCAGCTTGATGTTTCTTACCCTGACTGCTCATCCCACCCAGCGGAAACTCAGAACCACGCTGAGTTCTCCTGACTGTAGCGACTCATAGCTAACTTGACGCCTTTTCGTCTCCCTGCTCCATGAGGGGAGGGAAGGAAAAGGGAAGAGATGTGCAGCACAGAGGCAGGTCACAACCATCACATTGGTGCTGTACGGTGTCTCGGTCCTCGCAACTATGCCCTGAGCTTTGAAGTACATCACGGTCCTTTCACATACGGCCATCAGCCTTCCATTTATCCCCTCACACTCCTGGAGTGTGCAGAGGTCATTTGAGTTGTGCAGGTAAGCGCTGCCCCTGCACCAGTTGCATTAACAGAAAATCTTTGCTTAGAACATTCTGTCCTTAATTTGTCGCTCACAATCACAGAGCACCCATCTGATGGGGTCCACGGTGCCGTGGCTGGCGCTCGGCTGTGTTCCTCCTTTGACCACCTGCTGCCTGACCTCCCCGTCTTGCTTTTGGGGGGGTCCCCATTTCTCTACTCCCCCAGAGTGCCTGGAGTTTTTCCAGGCATCTGCACTGCAAGCCTTTGAACCATCTGCAATTTGGGATCTGAATCCCCAGGAAAAGAAAAAGCTACTCCCCAGAAAAACATGGAAAAACCCTCAGCTCCTCCCTTAGAATCACACTTCCTCCTCAGAGGCACCCTGGGAAAGGCGCCCACGAAAGGCCACCCTGGGTGCACAGCTGCTGCATTATGCATCAGGACTGATTGCCTCGGAGAGAGGGCCTGGCAGACTTCATTAAGCAAATTCCACTGTCAGGTCAAACTGCAGACTCCACCACACCCCAGCCCTCCTGCCTTTCTGAGCCTGTCCTAAAATTGAGCAATCGACCATGCTTCAGAGAGCCTAATACCATTTAGCCAACATTCTTCTTTATGTCCTTCATTATTTATAGTCTTGAATTTGTCCATGGAAGAATACAAAGAAACTAGCATTTATTAAGCACCTACTGACTACTGTGGATTGCACTGAGCCTATTATACACATGACTCCATCTCGCCCTTAGCACCCTAAGAGGTAGGAATTATTCAGAGAAAAATTAATTACTGCCAGGTTACTTCTAAACATTGGGCTAAAAACCACAGGGTTTTTGTTTGTTTATTTGTTTTTGTTTTTTTGAGACAGGGTCTTGCTATATAGTTCACGTTGGTGTTGAATTCACAATGTAGCCCAGGTTGGCTTTGAACTCATGCCAGTCCTCCTCTCTGCCTCCCTCCCGGGTGCTGGGGTCACAGAAGCACGCTACCAAGCCTGGCTAAAAATCAGTAGTTTTAAAGTGCTTTTAAAGATTAAATAATTTTATTATTATACATGTCTGCCCAGCAGAGAGAGTACCAAGTGTACAGTACATTCTTGGTGAAGTATGTTCCGTTTCTTTTCCATTGAGAAAGGTGACTCACACAACTGGCTCCATGCTCCCTGTGGGAGGCCAGAACTAGAGCTCAACCCTGAGGCTACCCACCTGCCCACACGCATTCTGCTGACCACCCCATGTTTAGACCCAGGTCAGTGCTTTATGCACCAGGCAGCTGCAACTCAAGGCTGGACAACTTGCAAAGCAGAGAAAGAGCCAGGAGGGGCAGTTTCAAGGCAGTTTCTTTTACTTTACTGAAAGTGAAATATCGCAGGCGCGCTGGTGAGGGTGGAGCAGGCCCAGCAGCAGTGTGGGTAAGAGGGAGGACTTCCTGGTACTGTATTTCCCTGCATTTCTTTTTCGCAGGGATGCTTTCCTCTCTGCTTGTCACAGCAACCCTAGATTCACGCTAAAGGACTTGCAGGAAAAAGCCAGATCTTTCCTTCAGGGGAGAGAGGGGAGCTTCAGGCATCACAAGGAGACAGTGATGGCCTGCAGCAGCAGGACGAGCCCGACACAGACCGCTCCAGGCTAACACAAGAACAACACTTGCTCTTGTGCACCAGCGGCACGTTTTGTTTCACAAAAATTTTTTCTTATCCATAATGTCCTCGTCTTCCAAAGCCTCGTCTGTTTACAAAACAACCCTGTCCCAGCTGGGTGCATAGTTATTCCACTGAGTCACGTGAATTTCTTTGCAAATGAAAATGAGCTTTCCCTAATTTCTCTCCATATCGTCAACATGAAAGCTAAAATGCTAGCAGAAATCTTCTTCTTCTCCACCTCAAACCTTCCCAACCCAGAGAGCAAATATGAACCTATGCCACTGAGCAATGGACATTTTAAAAACAGTGGTTAGGGCAGGCTTGGTGGTACATGCCTGTAATCCCAGCTCTCAGAAGGCTGAAGCAGGAGGATCATTGTGAGTTCAAGGCCAGCCTGGGTTACATAGTGAGTTCGAGGTCAGCCTAAACCACAGAGTGAGACCCTATCTCAAATAACCAAGAAAAACAAAACAAAACAAAACACGTTTTGTTTGCAAGTGGGAAAAACCAGCATTACAGGAGGTAGTCCTACATATCAAAGTCAGTTTAAGAAAGTAAAAGTTTTCTCTAAAATGCCAAAGGTTCTTACTGTAATATTTCTCTAGAAAGAGGAGCTTTTTTCATTTATTTTTTATTTTATTTATTTATTTATTTATTTATTTTTTTGAGACAGGGTCTCACTATGTAGTTCAGGCTGGATTTGAACTCACTGTGTAGGCCCAGAGTGGCCTCAGCCTCCCAAATACTAGGCTTACCTATCTGTGTCACCCCGCCCAGTTTAGAAAGAAATTTTAAAAACAGAGGTCACCCATGCAGTTGCAATGAACATGTGTCATTAACATACACCCCACCTTTCTATACCTGATTTGTCATTGGTCAATTTTCCTTGCTCTTGGCAGGAAAAGATTAAGAGTGCTTGTCACAAATAAAATGCAAAATACTGAAAAGGCTACGTTGTCTCCTCCACGCAAAGTGAAGAATGGGTGGGAGCCGAGGTCACGGATACTCTGGCAGTCGTGTTCCTTTGGGAGGGAGCCAGACACTGACGCTGAATCTCACTCGCCCGCCCCTCAGCCACCGACTGTGACACAGAGTCGGCCTTTCAAGCTTCAGCTTCATTTGTGAAATGAGGACAATGTCACTTCCCTTACAAGACGAAGTCTGTTCCCAACCCAAGGCTCCTGGGAATGCTGTGCCATGCCGTGCCGTGCCATGTCCTTGGACTGCCCCTCCAGGGAGCCGAAGCCCTCTGCAGAGTAGTGCATGGGCAGAGAGACGCTGAGATTTTTTTCCAACAGGAAATTTAAAGCAGACACGATGAAAACTCAACAGACAATGTGGATGTACTGAAAAAAATACCCCCTTTCTTGAGAGATAAAGTTACTATTTGAAATGAATCCATTGCTGGCCAAGGGGCTGGTCCAATTACACAGATGCTGCCAGGAGCACGGTTTCTAGGGGGTTAAGAGTCTTCCAGGATCTCAGCCCTGGAACTGACATTGCCCTCTAGCCCTCTACTAAGAACCTCTGCCGCAGCCTCTGTGGGTTCACAAAGTAGAGATTTTTCAAATCTTAGTAAGAATAGTAACTTAGTAAAATAGTAAATTAGTAAAAGCAAATTAATTAGTAAACAGTAAAATCAGTAAAAAAAAAAAAAAAGAAAAAGAAAAAGAAAAAAGTCTTAGCTCCAAATTCCTTACTATCATATGCTCTAGGCCACTTCAAGGCAGCCACAACTGGACAGGCGCACGGCTGTGTGCGGCGGTGGCCGGGTCTGCCTCGCCTTTCTGAGCCCCTCTTGACTGGTATTTGGATTCATTCCCATTCACGGCTGCCCCCATAGATGTCACTACCAGGGCAATTCGTGGGGACCACAGACCCAGACCTCTGCCCATAAGTGATGCTCCCGGGGACGGGACACCACGCGGCTGCGCTATGGAAGTGAGATTCAGTCACCAGCTTTCTCCATTGTGTCCCATCAGTGGGTATCTTACCTTCACGCCCATGATGGAAAAATATTTTATGTATTAAGTGAAACAAAATGAGGATTCCAAAGATAGCCCCACTGGGGTAAAAATTATACATAAACACATTTACAGAAAAAAAGATCAGAACAAGGGTAAGGGCTCAAGATGGAAAAAGGTTTTTTTCGGAGGACTAGAATTAGGGGTGACAAATACGTTTTCTTCTTCTGTGTTTGCTTCATTCTCTATGCTATAACACACAGCAGTGGTTTCATAGAAGGGAAGAAAATGCAAGTTTTCATTCAGTGTTTTAAGCCCGCCATTCCAGGAAGAGTGGTTGCTGACCCAGGCTGAGTTCCACACGACTGACTCCATCAACACCCCACGATGCTTCCTGCTTTCCCCTTAATTTCTGTGCTTTTTGCTTTTCCTTGTTCTGCCAAATATGGCAGCCTTTCCCTCATTTCTTCCCATTTCTTCTTTTCTTTGCTGTTTTTTTTTTTCCTTTCTTTTGGTACCAGGAATCAAACTCAGGACCTCGGGCTTACCAGGCAGGCACTTATACTGCTAAGCTACATCCCCGGTCCCTCTTCCCATTTCTTAAAAGCATTTGCCCTTTGTGCCTTACCTTCCCCCAGAATCTTTTGCTTCCTGTAGCTTCTCTCTATCCCAGGTCTATCGAAAAGAAATACATTATGAGCTACAAATGTAATGAAAAACTTTTCTAGCAGCCATATATTAAAATAGTAAAAATGAGGGGGGGAGGTTGAAATTAATTTTATCAACGTATTTCATTTAATTCAGTATTGCCAAAACGCTACCATTCTAACATACTAAATTAGTATTTTAAAATGAATATAAAATTACAAGTATTTATAATGATGATGTAAAACTTGAGGTTCTTACATTCTCTATGGTGTGGCTCTAAGTCTGTGACACTTGCAGCACATCTGAGTTTGAAGGGACCCACGGCAAGCGCTCGGCAGCAACAAGCGACCAGACGGCCACACTGGACATCGACGGCATCCCTGGGCCCCGTCACCCGCTCTGTGCGTCGCTCTCCCCTCGTGGCTCATCTGACACACAGCCCGACGGGCACATCTGTGGCCTCCGCAAGTCACGGTTCTCAGCTACGAGATCAACGAAGGACGCCCGGGGTGGTACACTCAGCCATCACCCGTCCCCCCAAAGAGCACAAGAAGTGGGGTGACCTTCAAAGTCATTCAGTGCATAAATATTTACTGAATATCTACTGTATGACAAGCCCAGACAGGACAGTCATTGTCCTGAGGATCTCGACACAATTCTCCAGGAAAAGCCCTGTAAACAGAGCACAAAGTGATGTGAGCCCCGCTCTGGAACAGAGGAGGGGGCTGTGATGAATTCTGTGGGGTTCAGAGCCCAGGCTACTTGAGATGGGTCTGCTGAGGGCCAGGGGGAGGGCAGGCCAGACCGAGGGGCAGCGTGGGCCAAGCCCAGGGCTGCAGGTTGCAGGGCCCTCCTCCTGCACAACTCGTAGGGAGAAAAGCAAGGGGGAAAGTGAGGCAGGCAGCTGGGCGGGTGTCAGACTGCAAATGACCTCACGTGGCCCCCCGCTTGTTCTGACTGTATCCAGCCAGCAATGAAAGGTCACCAAGAGGTGCTCTCCAAAGGGGCACCACTGTCAAACGTGGCCTCGAGAACCTGGCAGAAGGTAAGGCAATGCGGGAGGGCAAAAGACAAACACAGGAGCCCTGCGAGGCCTCATCACTCCCAGTTTGTAACTGCAGAGATCTAAACAGCGCTCGAGAGTCACAGCCAGGCAAGAGGAAACACGCGAAATACATTCAGCGGGAAAAGCACTCCGGAACACACAGGTGCGGGTCGGTGCGTCCCATCAGTGGCCAATCATGACCTTTCTTTCATTGCCCACCAAGAGAGGGTCGCTGCACATTTCCTGTTCGGTCCCACGCAGACGGCAGAGGGGATAGAGGTGTTTCCACCCTGTCTTCCAGCGAGGCACCCACCTCACATTTGACAAGAACGGGCAATGAGAAGGGGACCTGGCCAGCAAAGATGAGACGAGCGAAGACGTGGAAAGCAGTGACAGATTCGCACTAGACACAGAGAGGGAGAAGAAACAGCAGACCATGGGACCAGTGTCCCAGGACATTGGAGAGACTTGCCATGCAGGCAGAGAAATGTAGTGAAGGTGGACTTACAGACACAAATGAGGAACCGTGGTGTGATGAAAGTGATAAAAACAGCCCCAAGGAAGGCAGGCCAGCAGAAAATTGCACAGTACAGAAATTCTCAGAGAAATTTCATGGTGCAAAGGAAAAAGTACTTCAACCTGTTTCAAACATGTGGGATGTTACCCAAATGGGGTACTGTGAGGGTTACATTGTCCCCCATTGTAAATGCAAGCTGTCATTAGTGGGCAAACAAAATTTTTTCCTAGGGAAAAAGACATGAGCTTAGCTCA
>RJWM01047246.1:0-11985 GCA_004363535.1 Dasyprocta punctata
TATATGTATAGGGGTATACATATGTATGTGTGTACATATATTTATACATATATATAAGGTAGATAACTGTACTACTAATCTATGTAAGTTCATCAAAAGAAGAGTTTGTGCTTTATTGTTTGATTGCTTGATCATTTTTTTCATGCTTAAATCTTACAACCTGAACAACTACTTCTAAGATAACAATATGCAGTAGATAAACTTGGGTTAAATAAACAAAAAACAAAAGCAAAAACAAAAATCATATTCAGTCTATGGCCTGATGTTTTTCACGTTGTGGGAATACTCTTACATTCTTCAGTATTTTCAGGATCACTTCTTGAAATCACTATAGTATAATTTATTTACCCATTTCTATAACTGTGGGCATTTACACTACTTTAAACTTATTTTATTATTACAAATAGTACGATGAACATCTTTTATTGAACTACAAAAAGTTTTTTTTAAATAAATTCTCAAAAAGTAGATCTGTTGGGCCTGATGATTTGTCCAGGGTCAGACCTTAGGTGTTCATTGCCTGATTACGTTTTAGAGAGATCATTCTCATTTGTTCTTCCACTGGGATTGCATAAAGTGTCTGTTCTGGAAGGGTTTTTTTCTATCCAGTTCTTCACCATCTTCAGGAGGCCAGAGGAAGCAGCAGAAAAGGGAAACACCCTGATTTTATTAACTCATATATCCCCTAGTTAAAAACACAGCTGAGAGTAGTTCCATGGGAGAGATAATAGATGAAATTTGGAAGTTTGTGATTTTAAACATTCATTCAAAAAAAGAAATAAATCATGCACTTTTATTGGTCTTAAAATTTCCTTGAATGTTCATTTTCTAACGTGACTTGAGAATTTTTTCTCCTCCCCTTCCCAGTTTTGAAGCTGCTTTCCTTCCTTGTGGCCTCCCTTAAATACCCATCTGGAGGGTCTTTCTGATTTCCCCAAGTCTGGCCATCATGCAGTCATTCTTGGGATTGTGTATGGAACCTATCATTTGTACTTTTGGGGACATAAGGCATGATATTTAATCATTTTATGTTTATATTCTATTTTAGATCTGTGTAACAATCTTCAACTACAAGGCTGGTATCTTGTATTTTTTCTGTCTCCAGGATGAGTCCAGGGGTTTGGGTTTTCATACTGTGTATATCATTTGTTATAGATGATGACCAGACTGTAAATTTCAAACAGGATCAATGCCTTTTTCTCATTTTCCTGTCTGCTTTGCATTTCCTACAACTTGAGACAGTTGAAAATCAATAAATATTTTTAATTAATGGGTCAACAAACAGATGTACTGTTAATTTAGTGGTATTGCTTTCTGACAAATTAGTACAAGTAAACGTTCTGTTTTCGTTTGAACAGGAAGGAAATAAATGGTCTTTTTTCCCCTTTCTCTAGAAGGTGTTAGGCTTTCAGATTCCTAGGATCTAAGTTTTCTTCACCCACAGAGTGTCTCCTGCTCTAGTAATACTGTCAAGCTGGTCTGAAACTTCTGGAAAAAGGAAAGTCATGAAAAAGGGCCTGTGGTTTTGGGGTTGTTTTGTTTTGTTTTACTTTTGTTTTTTAAGGCAATTAAAGCAATTAGGTTCAATTCTCTCAAAAGAGGGAACAAAGAACTAATCTGGGTTTATAGTGTGGAAAGGAGAAAACTTATATAACTGGGTTTTATTGTTCAGGACTGAGAAGGAGAAAGGGTTTACATTTCTTGGTGGGTAGAGGCTGAACCCATTTAGATGCTGCATCTCTGAGGGTCAGGAACTTAGGGGTGCCTATGAGGACAGAGTTGGTCTGCAGGGGCAGATGAGGCCATCAACAGAGAGCCTGATGGCTTACATCACAGATGGCAAAAGAGCTTGGACAGATGGTGAGGAGCAAGTGCTTCCCTATGGCATGGCGTGGCCTCAAAGAGCAAATAGCAATGGAGGCAGCTACAGACTGAGATTCTTCCTTGCTCTGAAATTCGAAGGCTGGAAAGTCAGCTTTTGTTCTCACCCCTTAACCCCCTCTGCAATCCTAGGGAGAGTGCAGTGCCTAATGACTGATTTCAATCCTTTTCCCAATTTTAATGGGAGAAGACTCAAGCTACTTCTAATTAACTGGAAGAAAATTAAAGGTTGTAATATAATATAGAGCTTGCATGTTCCATGGCAAAGGCAATCCCCATTTCATATAATTATGATTTTGTTTTCTGCATTCACATTCACAAGGACC
This sequence comes from Dasyprocta punctata, assembly GCA_004363535.1. NCBI lineage: Eukaryota > Metazoa > Chordata > Mammalia > Rodentia > Dasyproctidae > Dasyprocta > Dasyprocta punctata. The sequence goes on from RJWM01047246.1 coordinate 2,208, forward strand.
TCCCAGGGTTAGGAGGTTCTTACATAGATTGTAGGGTATTATCATCTAATAAGCCATCTGCTTGTAAAAGGAACATTTTGGGTCCCAGTCCAACTTCAAGTGTGGGTATGCCAAGTCTTCTGGAATAATTATGAAGCTTTAATGCTTTTAAATTATTGTTGTTAGGAAATAGATAGATAGCTCTTTTTCAAAAGAGAAGAGTACCCAGGGATGGAGGTACGGCAAGGAGAGGAGAAAAGGGGATTAAAAAAATAACTGAGATGTGTTATGTACACATACCAACCCCCACAAGGATTATAATAAGCATGTATTGCAAACATGTACTGATAAAATTAAAAATTAAATTATTGTTGTTGACCTCAGTTTCCTTTTTCTCTATATGGAGCAGTTGTGGGTGAATATAAGTTGGGCCGTATCACTGTGGTTCCCATTGCAAGGTGTAATTCTAGCTAACAGTATGTGGCATGGGGGTGCTTGAGGAAGTGTTCTTCCAAGCTTACATTTAACTTAAAAAATGAGCCTGATGGCTGACTTTTGTTTCAGCCCAGCTGTTTATCTTTAATTCCTTTTAATTTCCTCACTGAATATGTCAAAATACATTTGGATGTGAGCACAGTAGTACGTATGTGAGGAGCTTTTGATAGCCCCCTTCCATCTAGCTTCTCTTTGTCTTTATTCCTTTTCCACTCCATGCCAATTAACTCAGATTCTCTGCACATTGTTAATTATAAATGAGTTGAAAATGGAGTCTAAAATGAGGAGCAGGATACAGCTGGAATAAACTTGTTCTTCTTCCTTCCTCTTTTGTAAGCATGGGCTTGAAGAACACCTTGTTGGATATTCCTGTAATTTTTTGTCACCATATAATATCTTATAATTCTGCGAGAAAAATTAAAATGTTATCTTTGAAGTGAGATTATCAGGAAAAAGTTTATCAAGTCAGCTAGCAGTTTAAGAAACATAAGAAAAATTTTGTCTGACAGTGAAAAGGTGCCCCCCTCATTAAGAGGATTGAACCAAAAACAATTTGAACTTATCTTCTGGGGAGACCTTCCTGGATACATAGTACTAATCATGTGGATGCCTCAGACCCCACTGCATCTACAGCCACATGGCTCCCAAGATGAAATTTAGTCATCATGGAAGCACCAGAAATGTTATTTTTCAAATTCTACTATTCCAGTTATTCTCTATCATCTCCCTATTTTCCTTTCTTCTTAATTCTGGGTTGTGCATTATCTACTTGTGCTTAGCCATTGTGCTTCTTCTGCAGCAGATGAAATAGTCAGAGGTACTAGTATTTCTACATTTCTCCACTTTCCTTTCACCTCTATGCAGTGATTACCAAAGTGGCTTTTCTTTCAGAGGAAGGAAGGCATAATTCCTGCCAAGAGTCAAAATTCCTGATATGACTTTTAATACACTGTTTCTTTCCTCTGCATCCCCACCCCACAGTCCCCATGGTCCTAAGGATTAAACACAGGGCCTTTGCCTGAGCTACTACTCTGGTCTCTCTTTTTCTTTCTCTTTCTCTCCCTGTCTTTTTATCTATCTAGATATAGGGTCTTGCTAAGTCACTAAGCTGACAGGTTGGACTCAAACTTGAGATCTTCCTGCCTCAACATTCCAGAGTTCTGGCATTATAGACTTTGTGTTTTTCAGTCTGGAAAAAGGTAACAGTGTCCTACCAATTAGTACTCAGTTGTTTTCAGCAACCCTTGTCACTTCGTTTAACCCTTGCTTCTCCTCTGTAAACAGTTTCTTCATCAATTTACTTTCAAATGTTAAGCTGAAGGTATCTTCCTCCTTTCATGACACTGAATGCTGAAACACTAAGGTTTTTCCCCAAATAGTGAACTAATGGATTGTAAATACTGAGCTCTGAAACTTCTCTGAGTTTATAGTTTTTTGCAGAATGCTTTCTGTACAGTAAGTGATAATTTTGTAAGTTTTTAGTAATGATTGGAGTACTCTTTCCAAGAAGAAGTGTTGTTCAGGACAGTGAAAAGGGCGAAGGTTACCAACTAAATTGGCACTCTACCTCTGGTTCCCATTGAAAGTAATACTCACCCAGTGAGTTTAGATCTAACTATTTCTTCTGGGTCAAATTAGAACCAGGTTCTGGCCTAAGGGAAAAGTGAACAAATAATAGTGTTCCACCTGAGGATGTACTGATGAGCTGAACTCTGCTTGTGTTTCATTGTGAGCAGGACATGTGTCCTGAACACTGAACACTGAACACTAGGCTGATTCTATTCTTAGTGTTTGCAAAAAAAAAAAATCCCTTAGCATCTAGTTTCCCAGCTTTGTGAACCATGACATGTGGCAGAATGACACCAAGTAGCTGAGAGAGGTAGGAATAGCAGATGTAGGCACTGCAGTCTATAGTGTTGCTTTTTTCTTAATTTGTCAATTAATCTCAAATTTAAAATATGGATGTGGATATGGTGGTAGAAGTTTGTTCATTTTATTTTACTATTTCAAGCAGTTTTGTCTTCTTGATATGAAAGATCAACAAGGGAAGGGAAGATTGGCAATGAACGACCGTGTGGTTTCACATACCTGAGCTGGGTAGGAAGCAGCGCAGGGATGCATTTGAAGACTCGATTCTCAGAATCTTTGAGAAAAGGATTAGTTATCACTGGAGAAGCTTTAGATAAGTAAAACTTTTAAATAGAACCCAGAAAAATATCTGTTGAGGAACTTGGAATCTTTTATATTTTCACTTGTTGGAAAATAATACCTTGAATCACTATTGCCCAATATTTGTTAAAATTTATAGAGTGTTGCTTGAAGGGTACGCAGTTTAGCCACTTTTCTCCATCCTGGAAAAGGCTTTCATTGGTTGCCAAACAAGAAAGAGCTGCTTGCTTCCACTGCATCATTTTATCATCTTCTCTCCTTTGGGGCTGCACTCTTTGTTTTGTTTTTGTATTGCTTTTGTTGTATTGCATTGTTATCAACAACTGAGTATCTCAGTCTTGTGTGTACTAGGATTTTTTGTGAGAAGGCTGTTACTTATGTTTCACGAATCTCGTACATGAAGATCCATAGAAAAAGTCTCTCAGCCCTTAGTTTTAGGAATAGAATGTTAGACTAACTAGTTTGCCTTTATGTTTTAATTTAATTTAATTTTTTGTACCTGGGATCAAACTCACAACCTCTCGCCCTCCAGGCAGGCACTTACATCAGTGAGCTAAATCCCTGGTCCTACTTTTTTTAAGACAGAGTCTCATTATTCAGTTCAGGCTGGCCTTGAACTCACTTTGTAGCCCAGGCTGATCTCAAACTTGTAATGATCCTCCTGCCTCAGCCTCCCGAGTGCTGGGATTGCAGGCGTGCGCCCCCATGCTTGGCTAATTTGCCTTTTAAATCAATGGACCATGTGTGTTGCATAACTGATAATTTTTCTCAATCCAGCCCTTCCTTTTGGCTGTTGGAATGGTCAGGCTAATTCATGGTCTCTCTTCAGTGAAATATATTATTGCAAAAGTGAACCTGTGAAAACAGAGATTGTAAAAATGAAGCGGTTTATTTATTTATTTTTGGGGGGCAAAAAAATGAAGAAAAGAAAAGAAAAAAAAAACTCCACAAAACAGCACACCAACCAAGTGGAGCAAAAATGTGGAAATGCTCAGGAGATGGTAAACCAAATCTACTGAATTTTTGCTTGGCGCTGCTTAGATATAAATGAAAGCAAAGGGGCTCAGTCATGTGAGCTTTCTGAAGATTGCCTATGAGATTCTCAGCAAAACCAACACTGTTTCTTTAGAGAGCCTTAATTATAAATTCACACTTCAAATTAGATATACCATTGAAACAAAAAGCCCAAGTCACGAGAACAAGGAAGAACTCAATAAATACTTGTTGAATTAAAACACTGATTTCAAATGTTACATCAAACCACACTGGAGTTCAAAATGAATGATGTGATTCACATCACATGAATTGACTTCAAGTGTTTCAGGTGTTAAGAGTATTCTGCATTTAAGCATTTAGAATTAGATGCAAGTGATGTCTTCTAAATCCTAGGTCAGCCGCAGTCACTTCTGATCAGTGCCCCTGGTGAGTATTGTCTGCAGGATGCAGCAATATAAATATTCAGTATTCTTTGTCAGCTCAGACTTTAAGCACTGTGTTTTAGAGAACAGAACTGGACAGTTTGGAAAAACCTAAGAATTTTCTTTTGCACATCTCCTGAATTGTGTAGTGTGACAAAGACTAAGCAGGCAACTCCTAAACGCTTTCCTGTTTAATGCTACTCTGGTTCCCCTTAGCTATTCAGGGGAGGTGGGGAAGAAGTCTGGATTTCCCTTACTGAATCAGTAACCTTGCAAGAGGAAGAGTCCAAAGAAAGTGAACGAAGAAAAACGTGGAAAATCTAAGTGACAGAAACAAAAGAGATGAAACATGTTTCCCAGGATCTCTGGAATGTAATTGTTTTTTTCTATTGAACACTGAGCTAGTAACTTTCTTGATCCTGCCTCATCCAGGCAGAGGAGTAGAGGAAAACCTTCTTGACCTGGTTCCTATTTCCAATATTGAATGAAATAAATCAGACACACAAGCTTAAATACTACATGATTTCTCTTTATGGGAAACCCAAAATATAAACGAAGAGCAAAATAAAATATAATAGGAAACAGGGAGATAGAACTTTTGCAAAAGGAAAGGGGAGCAAGAGATGGAAGGAGGAGGAAAGGGAAAGAAAGGGAATAAAAAAAGGAATTAAAATGTGTTATGTACATATACCCACTCCCCACCATGAGTGTACTGCAAACATGTACTAATTCAAAGATTAAAAAAAAAAAAAAAGAAAAATTTGTCAGGATATTTCTGCCCAAGAAAGGAACACTATTGTGTTCTTATCACTGCAGAATCTTGGAAAATGTATCCTTATTTTTTGAAATTTTAGGCAACTGTGTATTTTTAAAGAATCAGTTTTAGGGGATAATTTTAGGTGATCTCTCTTGAGATTCCCTTACATGCTAAACATCAATTGTTTTATGTGCATTTATTTATTACTTAAAAAATCATGTGACATACATATATCAATATTACTGAAATGCAGCATGACAGAGAACTTCAAAATATGAATTTTGGGGTGCAATTTCCTGATTTTGAATTATAACTATGTCGTTTACTGTGCTAGCTGTGTGTGGTGGACCATATTTTCTAAACTTTAACTGCCAAATTATTGCATCTATAAAATGGGACTAATAGTAAAATGATTGTTGTAAGGATTAACTCAGTCAATAACTAAATATCTTTCAAATTTCTGATATCCTCTTCAAATTTTATCAGAGTACCATAGTTTTAAATATGTAAATCTTTGACTTCTTGTGTTAGATTGATTTCTAAATATTTCAATTTTTTGGATGCTATTGTGAACGGTGTGGTTTCCCTAATTTTTCTCTCAGCGAGCTCGTGCTTGTGTACAAGAATGCTATTGATTTTTGTGTGTTGAAGTTGTATCCGGCTATGTTGCTGAATTTGGTTATTAAATCTACAAGTCTTTTGGTGAAGTTTTTGAGGTCTTCTATGAATAATGATAATTTAACTTCCTTTTCTATCCTTATCCCTTTTTTCTCCTGCTCTCTCTTGTCTAATTGCTCTAGGTAATGTTTCCAGAACTATATTGAATAGGAGTGGTGATAGTGGACTTCCTTGTCTTGTTCCTGATTTTAGAGTAAAAGCTTTCAGTTTTTGTCCATTTACTATGATGCTGACTGTTGGTTTGTCATAGATGGCTTTTATCAGATTAAGGAAAAGGCAATCTATTCTGATTTTCTGTAGAGTTTGTATCATACGTCAGTGTTGTACTTTGTCAAGTTTTTCAGCATCTATTGAGATGATCATGTGAATTTTGTCTTTGGTTCATTGATATGATATATTAAATTTATTGATTTGCATATGTTGAACCATCTCTGCATTCCTGGGATGAATTGGTCATATTGTATAATCTTCTTGATGATTAGCTGCATTCCGTTTGCTAGTATCTTACTGAGGATTTTTGCATCTATGTTTATTAGGGAAATTGGCCTGTAGTTCTCTTTTTTGGTTGGGTCTTTCTCTGATAATGCTATCAGGGTAATTAGGAATGAATTAGGGAGAATTACATCCCTTCCAATTTCATTAAAGAGTTTGAGGAATACTGGCATTAAATCTTCTTTAAATTTCTTGTGGAATTCAGCTATGAATCCATCAGGACCTGGGCTTTTCTTTATTGGTAAGTTTTTAATTACATTTTCAATCTCATTAACTGATTTCAGAAAATGGAAAGAAATCCTTTACTTATGAATAGGAAGAACCGATGTAGTGAAAATGGCCATATTCCTAGAAGTTTTATATAGATTTAATGCAGTCCTGATCTAAATACCATTAGCATACTTCATAGAACTAGAGAAAACTTTCCTGAAATTAATTTGGATGCAGAAGAGACCTTGAATAGTAAAAGCAATTCTAGGCATCAAAGGCAAGGCAGGAGGCATCACAATCTCTGACTCAAAATTATACTACAAAGTTACTGTGATAAAATCAGCATGGTACTGGCAAAAAACAAAACAAAGCAAAAACAAACAAACAAACAAACAAAAAAGAGACCTGAGGATCAATGAACAGATTAGAAGATGCAGACACAACTGCAAACACACTCAGTCACTTTTATCTTTGACACACGAGCAAGACATGTTCATTGGAAGAAAGACAGCCTCTTTAATAAATGATGCTGAAAATACTGCCTCTCTACATGCTGAAGACTAAAACTAGACCCATGTCTATCACTGTGCACTAAAGTCAAAATAGATCACAGATCTAATTATTAAAACAGAAATACTAAATCTACTGGAAGAGAAAATAGGTAGAAATATTGAAGACATAGGTGTAGGCAGAGAGTTCATGAACAAATCCCAAACTGCATGGGAAATACTTCAAAGAATCTAGAAGTGGAATCTCATCCTATTAAAAAACTTTTTCACATCAAAAGATATCACCAACAGGATGAAAAGACAACCCACAGAGTGGGAAAAGTTTTAGATAATTGTCCATGAGATAAAGGACTTATATCTAGAACATATAAATAATTGAAAAAAACCAGAACCTCCAAATTCAAACACCCAATCCACATATGGGTGTTTGAGATCAATATTCACTTCTCAGATGAAGAAATACAAATAGCAAGTAAATATATGAAAAAATATTTGATATCATTGGTCGTTTGAGAGATGCAAATTAAAGCAACACTAAGATTCCATCTCACCCTAGAAAGAATGCTTATCAAGATATCAAAGAATAAAAAATGCTGGCAGGGCTGTGGGGAAAAAGGAACTGTTCTTCACTGTTGGTGGGAGTGTAGACCTGTACAACAATTGTGAAAATCAGTGTGGAGATTCCTCAAAAAACTAGGATTAAAGGTCCCATTTGACCCAGCTATTCCACTTCTGGGTGTTTTCCCAGAAGAATTAAAAACATCATACCGCAGTGATATATGTGCCCCCATGTTTATAGCAGTAGAATTTGTAATAGCTAAATCTTGGAAGGAATCCAAATGTCCATCAACCAAGAAATGGATAAAAAGATGTGGCATTTTTATGTGCTGGAGTACTACTCAGCCATAAAGATGGATAAACTTGAAAATTTTTATAGGTTAATGGATGCAACTAGAAACCATACTCATAAGTGAAATAAATCAGACTCGCATGTGTAAACATGATATTGTCTCCCTAGTGTAGGAAACTGAGATAGTAAACAAGATATAAGAAACTGTTCAAAAGGAAAGAGAAACTAGAATGAGGGAAAGGAGAAAAGAAGGATGGGAAAAGGAAAACTAAATATATGTGCAAGATAGTGAAGGTAGATATATTACTAATTTTTATTAGCTCATTGAAAAGAAAGTTTTGTGGTTACATTATTTGATCAATTTTTCATGCCTGTATTTTGTAATCTGAGCAACTATTTAAAGATGGCAATACACAATGTATTAATCATTGTTGCTCTTCTGCTATTTAGTTTTGAAATTTTGTATCCTTGTTTTCATTTTTTCTCTTAAAAAAACTAAACATCTAAGAGCTTTACAATTATGATTGATATGTACTAGACATCATAAAATTAGCTGTTAAGTGTTTTCTTCATTTTCCACGTGAGGAAACCGAGGCTTAGAGAAGTAAAGTTTTGTGTTTAGGGCCATACACGGGATTAGTGAGAGAACTGGGTGTCATGCACAGGTTGAAAATATTCAAAGACCTCAGTTTTGACTGTTGAGCTGACTGAGAAAAAAGGGACAGATTTCTGAGGTTGAAGTAAATGTATCAGATATCATCCCTTGATATAGTTTCCTTCTGGTCCCAAGAAGTTTGAACTGTATCATTGCGTTTCCTGGTCTTCCAGTTTTACCAAAGTGTAGCTATAGTAGAAGGCAAGAGGGAGAGAAAAGTTATAGTAGAGGTCTTTTTTATTTCTGGATTTCCTGCCTGGATGATAGCTTTGGGCTTACTGTTTCCTCTTGCTGTTGCAGTTGCAGTGATCAGCAGACTTGCTTAAAACTAAGTGTGTGGTATAGTTTGTGATGTATCAGATTTTGGAATGACTATTCTTTTGTTCCTATGTAGCCACGAGAATGCAGAAAGAATCATCTGGTACTTCAGAGAAGATGCAAAAAAAGCAGAACGGCCTCCCTGGGGAACCGCAGACTGTAAATCTTTTTCTAAGGGCTCTCTTAGATCTTCACTTTCATCTACCAAATTGGAAAAAAATGTAGAGCCTGAATTTCCCCACTTCAGCTATCGACTCTGACTTTTCTCTGTGTGGCCAGGGAGTCATAATATTTTCCCTTAGGATCAAAAACTTTATTCCTCAGTCTAGGCTCTTACACCTCCTTTCTGTTTAAGTCAGATAAATTCCTGCTCCATCTAAAATTGGGGAAATTCACAAAGTACATCTTGTGTGTACCATATCTTGAACTGCTTTGTAGCTTTCCTTGAAAAACACCATGAGGCCAGAATCTTTATGAAGAAAAGGGTTTCCTCATCAGCATTATAAATGCTGATATTTTATTAATTGACAAATTTAAATAAACTGATACAAGTTATTTGAGTTAAAGGATTAATGTGTTTTATTGCTGAAGATGTGTAAAATGAACTGGTCCCTGTCTTAGCTCCTACCTATGAATAATTTATGCTGCCATCAATCAGTCATCCTTTACTGAGAGCTTCTATCATTGAGGGAAACATGAATATGATCTGATTTATCAAATTAGGAGAGATGTCTTGAAAAAAAGAAGTAAGAATGATTTGAAACTGGTCTGCTGAGACATTAACAAATGAACACTTGGCTATTCAACTGAGAATCAGGGTCATTACTGCACCAAAAGGCAACCTCAGGTAACTAATAGTTGTCCGTTAATGAAAGGGGACCATAACTGCACTTCCCTCATTGGGAATTTAGTGAAAAAAACTAACATAAATATTATGTCAGAGAAACACAAATACAAAATGTCAGAGAAAACACAAAATACTATATTTACGATTTTGGGGGATTTAATTTTATTATCTCTAAAGTGAGAGAATTAGATTCAACATATAATTCTCTACTTATGCAAAAAATACTACTGATATTAAATGTTTATTTTTAGACAGAAAAGTACATTGGAACAACAAGATTGTTAGTGAATGGTGCCCCATAGAGAAAAGCAAGGTGTAAATTCTATTAGCAATCAGTGTTTCTGAGTAGCATAAGGCTCTGATGACACTGGAGTGTGTTTTAAGTTTCAAGGACCAAGCTT